>JAAAKB020259032.1:0-10247 GCA_010014835.2 Apostichopus leukothele | reverse complement strand
ATATATATATATATATATATATATATATTCATATCGAAAGTTAAATTTGATTATTTTTGGATTGTATGGTAGCAATCAAACTCGAATGTCAAATGTGACAAACGTATAGTACACACTTAACTTTTAATCGTAAATCTAATCTTAACTGTAATATAGACTTCATAAAAATCATTGTTATGATTGATATTAGAAAGAGACTAGTGTACTTAAAAAGAAAGAGCGCCTCATTTACCACTACTGATTGATGAGAATCTTTGCTATTACGGACTTATATGTTGCTGTCGGTATCCTCATTAACGACTTGTTTTCTAGAATTTATCATTACAATATAAATGACATTAAAGGACAAGTACACGTTTCTGATGTATAAGTAAGTACAGCTGAGTTAAAAATCTGTCAAGTTAGTTCGTCCTTTCCTTCTTCCATTAAGTGACAAATTTATTGAATTGTAGCTAGTTCACTATACAGTTTAACAAAGTAAACAAAGGTTTATCATATTCCATGTTTTAAATCTTATGTGAGACACACCTCAGGCTGTTAAAGGTATGGAAATTATGCCCAGGCCAGAGCACCCTATCCCCCCCCCCCCCGGCCATATCTCTCTTTTTATCTAACGTTTCATTGAAATCCATTCTCTTAAATGTTTTTACAGATATACACAACCTGCGTATTTCTTTTAACGATCATATTGTTTTTTTTAAGTGTTTTTAGTTCAAGTGTTAAGTAATACGGAGTTGCTGCATATCATGGTGGTAAGTATCACTTATCTTGTCACTATACGACAGCCTAGTCTCGTCCGATGATATCGTTAAACTGAAGGTGTAAATACCGATAAAGGTCAAATCCTTCCATTACTTTTTGGAACATATTGTCCTGTTATCAGCAATTGAACTTTGGACGTATACAGGCGATAACAGAGCTTCAAGGAAGAAACAATCTACACTGGGACAGTGCATTAAGCGACACGTTGTTTTATACGAAAAGTTGTTTGATTTCGAAGTAAGTAAAAGATAAACTGGTTAAATACACAATAACCACATCGGTATAGTTAGGGTCCCCTCCCTCTAATAAGGAAACTGATGCATCACAGATAAATTAGTAATCTATAAGATCATATTTGGTTTCGTTCGGGTACACAAAGGAAGGAACGTAGATGTGTTTGTACTATTTTGAATAAAAGAAGGAAATTTATTCTCAGTTTACAACTCCGATCACATGTGGTCAATTTGTCACTTGTCTATGCATGATTGGGTAAAAAAATTCTCAAAACTGTCAAGTGCATTTTGATTTTTAAGATAGCACCTATTCCATCATTATTTTGACAATTTGGCATCTTCGTTAAAAAACATGTTAACCCTTTGAGCACGGTGCAGAGGGAGCCATATAGCCACCGTAGCCTCCAAATCAAATCAAATATTTAAAATACGCGAGTCCAAATGCTATCAAGCTGTAAAGAGAGAGAGAAAAAACTTATGGTGCAAATCTTAACGTGCCTAGTTTCATTTACAGTCAGGCACGTCGCACCGTACTCTCGTGAATAAAATTATAATTTATACGTTCATATAAGATACGTTTATACGTTCATATAAGATACGTTCATATAAGATGCAATGATTCTTATTTGTTTACAAATAAATCTGAATTGGAAATCAAAACATGACCTTAGCCATGTTAGGACGTCCCAGTTTTGGGGTCGGGCGATTAAGTCGTGTTTGAATTTCCAAAACTGTCCAGTTCTATTAACTGAATTAATTCTGATTAGCTTTTCACGAATATCCAACTTAGGCCTATTCTCGTCTTCACATTCCGAAGAATACTACATTCGTTATTCGTTATACAGTAACATAACTCGTATAAGGTCATTGCGTTTTGGCTTAACGACCAAAATTACACCTTTGAAACAAACCGAACATAACAACCATGTCATACTGATTTTAGATAGACATAACTGCTATTTGAAAACACACAGAACTATGGAAAGATAACATTTTTATTATTCCCTCCTCATCTTATTTATGCAAAATTTCATACACAATAGGTTACATCGTGAAAGCCGAATGGGCAGTGGGTCAACAATGTAATACCAGAATAGCAGCATAGTATTATGAATGTGACACATTTGATGTGTGTACCTGTTGCGCGAGTAGCTTTAGACCGTAACGTAACATTATTTCTGTACTAAATCGATGTAACAGTGTCAGTACATTTAGTTAGAGCTATCTAAATGAGGAAACAATTGATGTGAGTCAGGACCATGTGTGTAATTTGTTTACATTGTAAAGTTGAAAGAAAAAAAAAAAAATTAAAATATTTCCCCTCCCCACCCCACGCTTTCCCCCCCCCCCCCCTCCCCTTCCTTACCATCCCAAGTTGCATTATGACATTAAATACTGGCTAAAGGGCGCCTCCCTGCAATGCCTTTTAAAGAACCAGGTTATCTCCCGTACAGTGGCATATAATGGCCTTAGATATTTCAGGGATTAGTTCATCACACGGATCTCCGTTATGTAAGTTCATTATGATACATTGGGATTCCTTCCCTTTAAGCCTAAGGTGAGGTTGGACAATACTACTACTAAGAAAAGGCTTAACTTTATAACACCAGGTCTGTGTTTTGTTGCCTTAGCGGTCACCTTTAAAATTTCGATGAATTATTCTGCAATTTTAAAGTATATTAACATCATTAATGACAAAGTTTCTATAATTTCCATCAATTCATATTAAGTTATTTATTAATTTATATCATATTTAAAGTTCAAAACTTTCAGTTAAAAAAAAAATTTTTTTTAATAACGACATACTGAAGTCAAAATGTTAACATCTTTAGAGCGGTTTTTTTTTCAAAATCACTCTTTGCACATTCGTCAAAATCCCAGAACGGGACGAAGAGTGCGCTAATTATCGTCACTTTGTCTATACATGAAGCGTGTCTTTTATTCATGATTAGGTCACTGGATGTGGTGGCGCAATATCACTTTTGGTCCGATATATCAGCTTACTGTTCGTACGGCTCAGAATGTCTGTATGTAATAACTCGACCATAAACATCCAATTGGTTTGGCAAACCATATATCGATCAATCTAGTACATTGAGGGATGGTGGATTGACATACCATCAAATATCTGTCAGTCACTTCCAAAATTGTCATAAAAATGTTTTATTTTTCGTTCTTTCTTTTTATAAAATCGGTCATGCCTACTGTATCAAACTGTATCAACTGTTTCTAGGATGACTGCAACCTTTTATATTCTGCCATTATAATTTTCGGATAAGGATACTAAAACAGGTTAAATATAAAGTGCATCAGAAAAGTACCTTACAAACCATTTTCAGTTAAATAAATAGCATGAAATAATACAATCATCATTTAATAATATAGGAAAACGTTAATTTCGTTACGAACGATCACCATGTGATACTGGACAAGATGGTTGCTTAATATCTATAAAATATATTCCTTCCGAAGATTTCTTCTCCTTTAGAAGTCTGATATGAAATTATTGTCAAATTTTGTCATTTTCTAAAGACGGGGAAGTGGAGAAATGGCAGTTCTGGTTATTGAGGCTGTCAAAATGAGAGATACTCAACGTTGCAACCATTGCACACAGTAGCTGTTTTGAGAATGTTGTAAACTTAGTAGCCTAGTAAACCAAGTAATTGAAACTAACCAATAGATTTGTGAGAACTTCTAGGTCGTTAGCTGTGATTGGCTTCCAATAGCTCTGCGAAAGCTGTGTTCATATGTCATTGTCTTATCTTTTCTGGTGTTCGATTTGGTACTCTAGTTTCACTTACTTCCACCTCAAATGTGTCCGTTATTCAAACACTTGTCTTGTTGCAAATACTACTACTACTAAAAAAAATGATGATAATAATAATAATCAGCAGTTATTTTACAGCGCTTAAGCGACCATAAACCCGCAAGGGCTTATGGATTGTAAACTACACGTCGGGAAGCTTACAATTCAACAATTTAACTCAAATTTGGAATTTTCCAGTTTTTAGAAAGTCATTTCAAATGGAAAACCGTAGATTGTTCTTGGATGGAAAACCCACTTTACTATGACCCAGCCGAAAATCGAAGCCGAATCTCCTGATCGCTAAGCCTCATTGCTTCAGATGCCACCGCCTTTATCCACTCGGCCACAGCACCGGTTACATATCAATACAGATATAAATTGTGTTTGATTTACAAACACTTCATTGATATAATAATATGTATTATGTTGTTAAGGTTGCCCACCGATGTTGTGTTCACTACAGCTCAACGCAGTGTATTGTTATAAAATATATTCATCTCCAGCTATACTTGAGTGTTAATCCCTCCAATAAATGTTCAAACATTTGTAGCAAGTGTCAAAAGTCAATGACGACCATAATGTTCATAGTCAATTATTGCGAATCATACACCATGTCATATGATATCATTACCAATAGGTGCCACGCGAACAGTTGTTTGGATAACCACATAATAGGAAGGGTGAAGAGTGGTAGGAACGGAAGGTGGTGGAAGTTGAACAAAAGCTGCATATGGTTCCATATATCCTACGCATCCAGTTCATATTCTTTAGTGTTTTCCTTTTTACATACACAATTATAGAGGCGAACATATATACAAGGTAGATGTAGGGTGTAATGTAAGGACACCAATGCTGTGGGAGAGTGACATTTGAGTAAAATGTTTCTCATCACACAGAGACCATATACATATAACAAACGTTAATTTTTGAACTTCATATCAGGCAAATTCATATGTAAGATACTCACATCTACATTTCACAAATAGTTCATGTGATATTGTGTTTCTTCTTCCGTTTTCTCCAGAAGCTTACATGTAATGTTTGTGTTTAAAGTATACCATGTGTTTTGTTGTAACAACATGTATAGCAACCTGTCGGTACTGTTAAGCGCTTGTTTATACTGTCATGTGACCACGTATTGCATTTTTCTATTCTTTCTTCTTTCAAGGAATTACAACCCCAGGTTGATCTCTCATAAATCAAATCATTAAGAGACGCACGGAAGAAGAGTAGCAAATGCAAAATTTATGGTTTGCTTCTTATGCTTATCACAGACCACGGTTTGATCTTATTTTTTTTTTTTGGGGGGGGGGGTTGAAATTAACAATATCAGGTATATGTATCTGTAGTAATGTTAGTATTGTACCTAAAACCATATATATATTAAAAATAGTTAGTTAATGTATTTAATGTACTTAAAAATATGAAAATGATAGCAGTCTTTGCATTGAATACCCCTTATCAAAACTTTCTCTAATACGAAATTTCAAACTATTTAAGAGTATCAAGAATATAATTTACGAAAGAAACGGAACAGTACCGTAGCGGTATTGAAGCGGTACTCCTGCAAACCAACTGCCTGGCAACTTTGTCGTATCAAATAGTAAGCTTGAGAATGCGTAGGAAATATTAATTGACGTGGCGGAAAGTGTAGAGAAATAAAGTGAAACTGGTTTATTTTCAACATTCACGACCACTAACTTCACTTACATTATACGCAAATGCTTGTCGCAATTGTCCACTTATTGTAGCTAAATTCTTACACTGATAGAACCCATCTCACCAAAGACAGCCAAAAGAAAGTTTCAAAGAAGTAAAAGTAGTCGTATACTTTACAAATATTATATTTTCCTGGATTATTTGAAGGGTCAGATTTTTTTGGGAGTTAAAGAACACAAGTTATACCGTGGAAGCTTAAAACATTTTTACAATAAAATAATTAAATTGAGCCACGACACTAGAAAAGTTTGCACCCGGGTGGCAACACGTGACTTATTTGGCAATAAACATTTCATATAGGATTTTTTTGACATTACATTGAACAATTTCAATGTAATTTTACAGCGTTATTAACAAATACAAAAAAATATGATTTACATTTTTCATTTTGTTTATTACAAAGCAACAGTTCAGTTAGATTGCGCTTATTATATCAAACATGCTCTGTTAACAAATGATACTCTACTACGAACTCCATTAGCTCAACTTAAAACATATCCTGTGCAAACAAAAATAAGCTGTTTCAGTTAATATTACATTGTGCTTTAAAAACTAACAACATTAAAGTTCGTTTAACACGACTCGTCATTAAGAACTTACGTTTTGTAAGGAATGCACTAATGCTTTGATAACACCAAGACAACGAAATAAAATCAAGAAAAGAGTAACAGAAAGCTTTCGTGGTGTGAATGAAAGAAAAAAAGTTTAAACAAGGATCCATAAGTGTTCATGAATTTGAACTTTTGTAAAACAATTGATCTATGTGACATATAATATTTACATGATATTAAAAAAAAACAAATTGTCATGACAGGAGTTATTCCCTTGCATTATCTAAAATTGTTAAATTAAACTTGTAAAACGGTTCAGTTTTGTAAATACTATCGTTTAATTATATCTTTTCATCCTTACATTTTGTTTTGACGCCGGTGAAACGATTTGAATTATCGCTAGATAAATTATAAATCTAACTTCTCAAACACATTTACTCTACAACATTAGAACAGCTGTTTAATATATTGATAGTAAGTTTGGAGCTTGTAAGGGGAGGAATGGCTGATGATAGCAGATATTCACAAATCAGTCTCTTCTTTTGAAAGTAGATCAGAACATTCCTTCACATGTTTCGGTCAACTATTCGAAGTTCTGTTTGTTATTAGTTTACGTTGCTTTTGAAACAGGAAACGTTTATAGTAGTATCAAAATTAATGTTACTTTATCGTCAGAATTGAATGACGGACGGTATGAAGCTCTTACAAAAAACACATATAAGTACCACCCTAAATGGTACTATATCCCCATACAAATGGAAAATGTTTATGGGGAACCTGAATAAGATAATACCTAACTGTATGTTGAGCGTATCGGGGGGCAATTGTCCGGGGCAGTTCTCAGGGGGCATTGTCCCGGGGCAATTGTCAGGGGGAAATTTTCAAGGGGGCAGTTGTCCAGGGGGGAATTGTCCTAGAACCATGTTGAGTTGAAGTTGTACAGCTATGTAACCAAGAAATGTCAATTTCATCCGTTATTTTACGTTACATAAAAAGCGTAGGAGGGCTTACACGGAGAACGTCGTGGTCAAGTTGTCAAGCAGTGGACTTGTGATCTAATGTTTGTAGGTTCGAGTACTGGCCTTGGGCGAGGTAAGTTGTAAATAAAGTTACGATAGCCTTTTTGTGGCTGGAAACTATGGGAAGTCCCCCATAGTGGACACTAGGAGGTGACACGATGATGTGGTGCACTGTAGTGCCCCGATAAGGATTGGTTGAATTTTGCACACATTGATGTGTGGATTTGACAAGTTACCAATGACCAGGGGTCAGTGTGGTAAATTCGTGTAACCTTTTAACTTTAATAAAAAAATGAAGAAAAGTTTATGTGTAACACATTTAATACACTAGATCAAACAAGTAAATTGTATGCTAAGTAAACCTAAACTAACACTATACAACAACACCAATCATTTAACAGCGTTGATGATTCGTCAATACGTGTGAATATTACATATTTTTGGTTGACAAAAAGTTGCAAACAAATACGCGATAAGCCAATTTCCTCTTGGAATTGGTCATCTGGTTTCTCCATCAGTTAAACTTCAGGTTTTCATAGTTCTCATCATTTCTACACAGTAAGGATTTGATGATGTTGAAGCAGAGCACGTATTCCTCCTTTGGTGGTTGAAAGAGAAGATAATTAACATATCGATGTATGTTGTTATTTATATTTCAATAGAAACACGTAACTCGTTGTAATTACCGTTCATTTCTTGAAGAGTCCAATGCTACATCAAATAACCACATTGATTGATATGCGTTATGTGTTTTTTACTGTGATGCTAATATTTTGCTAACTGTATTCCCATCGCACATACCGACAGAAGATAGAAGACAGAAGATTAGCATAGCTGATATTGATCACTTCCTTTGAAATTTAAGTTTCGAAACAATCTGTCATATATTTTTCACAGCCACTATCACTATCAATCAAGATTGATGAAGTTTGTTAAATTTTCAGTACTCTCCATCACATAGGTTTTTTTGTGTAAGGATCCTTACTTTGCAGCTAGTTTGGACACTGGTTTGAATATTTTACTGCATAATTCAAACAATCATTTGCCAAAACATACGTATGTCAAATCACATAAACTGCTCTTGACCATGTTTGAATAAAGCATAACTTTCCCAAATCCGTAGACTTTATCTTAACATTTATCTTAACTTTATCTTGCATTTTTAAGCCCTTAATAACATGTTCTGATCATAAATATTGTATTTTGTTTTAATTGAGTCACATAATCAATGTCACCTGTGTTACTTACCTTAGTTTGGATAATGTGGGTATTTCGTTTCCTCATCTGCCTTACAACGGTAAAAATATCCAGTGAACCAGTAGCTTTTAGACCCTCGAGGGCAGATTGTACCGCGACAAAGATACTACTTCGTGTAACACCATCGCTTAAAGATATACCATACTTAATTGTATTAGTATATATCAAACTGCAATAATTCAACGCTTTGATAAAGACTTAATAATATACATATGATACGATGGTGCTTTGAATACATAGTACTATCTAGTAAGAGCAATCTTATGCAGTCAAACCTGCCGGTCGGTACTGTTGTGTAGTAAATACTCACAAAACAACGTTGATGTACTTTTTATGTCAAAATTGCCCCTATTGGCAGAGATCAAACAGATAACAATTCAAACCAAAGAAAGGGTGTCCAGTTCCTTGTAATTGTTTTGGTCTCGGTGAAAATATGCCTCCATATTTACAAAATCAATATCAAAGAACAGGATACCTTTGTTTTCGTTTCAATTTTCAATTCTCTCGTTCTCTGAGAATAGGCCACAAGTTTGAGGTAAAAAGTACATAGTAATGACTGTAGGATTATTTACTATACAATTGTAAAAAAGAACGATTTATATAAAACACTCAGACGAATAACTTAGGTCATGTTATAATACAATGCATACTAGAGTATTAAGACTGGTTGGCAAACCATCCAACAGATTAAACTTTTTAATAACAGGTTTAGCCATAGGTCGTACTAACTACGGCCCATTTCCCGTCATCATTACCACCATCCTCGGAGCGTTATCACATGAAAACATCAATTGAATCAATTGGACTAATTCGTTAACTGAACATAATGTAATGCTCACAGGCAGTGCACTAAGGTAGGTCCCGACATGTTGTGATGCTCTTTCAGGTTTATAACGTGTTTCAATAGCTCTATCAGTGGTTTAAAATCCATGTCTGAAGGCCAGGTCAGTAACTGCAGTTGATATACAATCAGATCATTCTAGGGGGAGTTAAGAGAAAATTTATATAAAAGAGGTTACAACGATGTATTATTTCAAAGTCACATGTAAATACTGCAGTAGGTAAATTAATAAAATGTATTAGGCATGGGCATATTCCAGTGTCATTAGCACAGCTGGACATAGTGATGAATACAGCGTTGGTTGATATTCCGTATGCGAGCTTTAATATGAGGATCCATTTATGCAGAGTGTTAGCAAGTGATCCATACTCTGGATTTACTTAACATTACTCACTTGGCTTTGGCTATGAGATACTTCAAATGTTCGAAGGATGTATGTTGAATACTCCAAACAATCGTTGCATTTTACTCTCATATTACCATACTGCTCACTACCCAGGTCCGGCCAGTACTGGACACAAGTCTGTAATGAATTAAATTAAATCTTATAAAGGATGGTATCGATAGACGGACGGACGGACGGACGGACGGACGGACGGACGGACGGATGGACGCATGAACGCATGGACGCATGGATGGATGCATGGATGGATACACGGATGGATGCATGGATGGATGCCTCTTATAAATTCTAACAATATTACCAACGTTAGGCCTATTCTTGTTTCGCTGGCCGTTGAACCTAATAATGTCAATAACATTAAATTGCCATTATTGCTATATGAGGCCATCTTACTAATGCGTGGTTGCACCGAAGGGCTTGTTGCAATACCAAACATGATTTGATTCGTTTGCCTTGAATAAGATTAGGTAACTTGCTGAATCGGGATACTTTCATGGCAACTTATATGAATCCGCCAGTGATTTCACCGTACATGATCAGCTGACTACAACGGAACAATCAGATTGGAGACTTTCAATCAAGTATGAAGGAACAACAATGTAACTGTGAGGCAAACCTTCAAATCGGAACTTAAATATATATATATATGTATATAT
>JAAAKB020259031.1:0-18781 GCA_010014835.2 Apostichopus leukothele | reverse complement strand
AACACCCCTTGCGTTTATTGTATGACCTCTTTTACTAGTGTAGTTGTAAAGATGGGATCATATCACTGTGTAAACTTTGTGAATGTTCTACACAATATATGGCAGAAGGCGCAGTGCCCTAGCTTCGCTGTTTTACAGGGGCGGCATGCCCGCCCCACTTTTCACCCACCTTGACCAGCCCTTTCAAAGATTTTCACCGCCCAGCCCCTCTTTCAACCGCCCTTGTACTTCCCTAGTCGCCAATTTTTGTTGTGTCTCCTAATTGAGATAGTCGGTCCAGATATATTTGCTGATGCCCGGGCCTAGACACATTAAGCATGCCAACTTGCCATTGGTAAGTAGAATTTTAGCTTTGTCGAGTAGGAAATGTACTACGTTCAACAGTTTGGCAAGTGACTCATGAGCTAATCAAAACCCAAATTATACCAAGGCTATCATTGCCAACATTTCACAGGTTTATGAAAGCAGTATCTTGGAAAACTTGAAGCAAGTATGAGTTGTAATTTTGCAATGACCAATTACAATGGGAATTAACAGTGTAAAAACATGCAAGGTGTACAGAAATTTGTTCATGTGGGGAGGCTGTTCACCGAGCAATTACCTCCATTTGTAAACATACAGCAAAAACATCATTTATAATGTAATTACCATTTAGTACAGGGAATTGGTTGAGCTTAGGAAGTGCATAATGACATGTGCTTTGAAAGTGTTCATAAACAGTATTGAACATGTTGTGTTCATTTATGTTGATTTCTAATCCAATTAAAACATTTTGTTGAACATCGTTAAGACAAAGTTAAAGTGGTAAGAACACAGTTTTGGAAAAAATATGACGTTGCTATTGGAGTAGTGATTCAAAGTTTCAGTGCGGTTTTGTATAGGCCTACTGACTGGCCAACACCTAGCTACAGTAGTATAGGCCAAGTGCTACAGTAGCCCTAATGTTACAAAAGCCAAGCTACCTTTGAAGCCAGGCAGCTGCATTCTTGTTGATCTTTTTTTAATTGTTTGAGACATAAAAGATGCATATTAATGATTTATGATTCATTGACTTTTTTATAAGTTTTTCATCAACTTTCTTTTGGTGTAAGAAGTTTAAATTTCTTACTGCACTGAAAAATAATTTTCCAATGTGCATTATGTAGCACCATGTATCTGCATACCCTTTGTTTAAAGAAAGTATTGATGTTAAGTTTGTACTCTACTACAAGTATACAAATGGTGAGTATAGTAGTTTTAAACATATTTGTTGTGGCCTGCAGATGAGCCTAACTGAGTTAAACAAATATGCCTAAAGTAGTGCCTCACTTGTTAGGACACTGTATGTAGTGCCTACAGCATAGTGTCTCTTGCTAGCAAATGCATTTGAACATTTATGGTATATATTCCAGACAGACCTTAAACTGTTGTCCAATGATCCGAGACAACTAGGCTGAACCTTAGGCTTAAAAATTACCATAATATCCTACAGGTTGTCTGACTGAGTTAAATTCTAAAAGCTAATGTATGCAAGTTTCAATATTAAACTTTGCTATTGTTATTTTTCATTGAAATGTGGAAACTGGAGAGGTGCATGATACATATCCCAAGCCATGTGACTGTCGCATTAAACATTGTTGTGCACGGTAATATTGGTGTAAAAGCTGCTTTGATTGTATATTCATAATTAGTGTTTTAGCAACATAAGAGGTGGATTGTGTCGCTATCTTCCATTTAGTAGTTAGCATAGACACTGTATGAAAAGTTTGCCTGCTTCAGAACATTCTCTGTGCAGCTGTTAATCTTGAGATGCGTTAGCTAACACTCTGTGGTACCATAACGTGGCAATGTTCACTATGGTACGGTACTGTAGATAAATTCCCTTGTAGCTTGCTTTATTAATTATGATCATGTGATTTATTCATGACAAAGACACCAAGACAAATTTGGGTTTACATTTTTAATTTTGGTAATGTTTGCTTCTTATGTTAAGCCTAAGGCAGTAAAGCTCTCTTGGCCACCAGTCATAGAACATTGATGTAAACTTTGCATGTTATTAGGTCAAAGCTAAAATTTGGATAATAAAGAAGCGATGCTTCGTTGCTGCTACAGTACAGTATGACATGAAATGCCATAACATCAACTGGTGTAAAGCTCTCGCTATAAATAGTGAAGATACTTGTGAGGCTTTGGTTGGACATTAGCCACGATTATCCAGAATTTACGAGCTAACTTACAGGTCTACACTAATAATGTTATGTTGAACTTGTGGAGGATATAATGGTTGGAAAGTTTAAACACAAGAAAACAGTTGTAGACCTTGTGTGAAGCTGGGAGTGGAAAAATTGTGTTTTCATTTGACAAACTTTTGTGTAATTTATAGTAAGCCTCAGTCTCACAGTATCCTTTAAGCTGCTTGTTAGTTGTTATTGATAGATTTTTCATTCCAATTCTAAATTTCTGTATCAATGTAGTTCATAACATTGTCCTTACCCAAGTTAATTTCAAATAGCGTCAAACTTATTGAAATTTCCATTAAGCTACAAATGAACAGTGTCCAGACATCGAAAATGTTGCGTACAGAATTAAATTCATTGAAAAAGTCACGTAATAGCCTTCGTGTTATAAAAAACTAAGATATATCTCAATTGTATTGTTGTTTTAATATTTTGAGTAATAGTACAATATTCTGCAAATCTTAACATGATCATATTAAACTCCAAAAGGAAAGCTTGGATGGACTTCTTACTAGTAGTGTAGATCCACATTAGTGAGTGCATTAGCTTACTGTTTTATCTGAATTTTGAAGGTCATGGTCTGCAAAATTTGGGGGTAAAAATCCAAAAGGGAGAGTTTGGATGAACTTTCTACCTGGTTTGTAGATGAAACTGTTGATTTTTGTTAGAGTCAAAGGTTATTTGAGGTCAGTAGTGGTCACAGTCTGAAAATCTTAACATGATAACTCCAAATGGAAAGCTTGGATGAACCTTTTAGCTGGTATGTAGGTGAAAATATCGAATTGTAATGGAGGTCAAAGATCATATGACATCAGATTTCAAAGTTTGAAAATCTTGTATAAATGATTTACTGTAGTACAAATGTAAAACTTGCATTTACGCTATGTTTGGTATGTGTGTCATATCTCTGAGTGCCACCGCACAGTAGTCTTTTAGGAAGATCACTGGTCTTTGGGGTCACCAGAAGTCAAAACCTAAAACTTGTAAAATATGTGTGATAACTTCAAGAGTAAAGCTTGGATGAAAGTTAGGTGTACAGTAGGTCCACATCAGTGCAAGATTCTACGTGATCACTATCAAGTCAAAAATTGGTCAAAACTTGATAACCTGGTGGACATTCTGACATAAAATATTCTAATATAAAATGTGACAAGAAATCACAAAGCCATCATTCCATTTTGGTTAATGAACTACGGACATCACTGTGCAAAGTAGTCTTTATCTTTGAGGCCTTGCACAATCGCAGAACATAATGTCAGCCAGTGTTGTTCTGTGGCTTGTCTTTGATCAAGGTTGGTCTGTCTTTTGACCTCGTCTACAGATAACAATGTTTAAATAAAGCTGGTTGGTATTTTACTGCTAATCCTATTTCAAGGGGGGCTTACAGCTGAAGCAGTGAAATTTTGTACAAAAACAATATAAGCCTTTTAATCAGGGTTTCTTGTTTACTCCTTTTCTTCTGATTGTCAGTTCTGTTCAAAAGTTGTAGCAGGTAATAATTATGTCAGGTATCACATCACAATATCGTCAAATTGCTATGAGAGTCAAGCACAAAGATGCATAGTAAGTTTCTACATAGGATTTTATAAGAGACCAAATTCAGGACCTTCAAAATTCAAAATTTGAACACAAAATTATACCCTGCATACTGCTATATTGGTGAGTAGGTGCCATTCATACTTTGAATGTGATCTGACGTACAGTGTAGCTGGAGTTTGCGACACATTTTTCACACAATTTAGGCCAATTTGACATTGACCTTTGATCCCGACACTGCACCCTACTATTGACCTATGTTAAAATTTGTCTATTTATTCTCTACATATTGTAGCTGAATACCTTTTTACTCCATGTTGACAAGCAGAAAATGGCTAAAACCAGGTTTCTTGAACTCTGACCTTTGATCTATGACGTCATCTATCATGCAGGCAAGTTTAAGCTTGATCGGACATACGGTCTACAGTACGAGTTCGCGACACATTTTTTGCTCACTGATACAGTACATGCACGCACACTCAACCACACACTTCCTTAGATGTGGAGTGAAGTACAATATCTAATCTGCCTATACATGATATGTAGGGAGATGAGGTAAAAAGTATTCATTATGGAATTGTTACATGAAATTGAAGGTTTACCTACCTGGGGTAAACCTTTCTTCTCCCATTATTTAAAAAGAAAAGAAAACAGATATGTAAATATCGTTTGTTCATTGAATCCAGTTTAACTCCTTCAAACATCTTCATTTCATTGAGGGATTTGAGGCTAACTGACTGTGCCCTCTTTGTAAATTTGCTATCTTTCCAAACCATGTAATTAATCACCTCTAAAATGTTTGCCAGATGGTAGTGTTGACAGTATCACCTGCCACTTGCTTGATGAATTCCACTACAAGGATATGGCTGACCTCTCAATAGTGAAACCCTTATCTCTCCTTTTCATTTTTGTTGTCATTTTTGGTGTTTTCATGCATAACATAGTGAGGATTTTTTGGTTCTGTGATTTTTAATGTTGATGATGTAACAGACACTCAGTTTGTTTAAAAAAGTCTATCCTATATGAAGTTTGTGTACAAGGTAGTGTACTTTATCAGTGGATGTACAGTTGTGGTCAATGCAGTGGATGTACAGTCGTGGTCAATACAGTCTATGGTTGTGTGGACAAACGTGGTACCTTTTGAAGAAACAATACCCTCACATCTGAGAGGCTGAGGGTTCAACCCCTGGCCGACCAAAGTATGGTGGCTATTCATCTAGGAGAAGTCAAAGGTTTTCCCATCTGAAATGAACTTCCAAATTACAAAATTTCCAAAAGGAGCTAGAAGTGTAAATTTGGTAGCCACCAGATGGACGTTTAGTTTAACTATGTAAAGTAATACGCCATTTAGCTTCTTGCACATGTGACTGCTTAGCAACTTAAAATAACTGCCTTACTGGCTAATATCATTATTATTAAAATCACTGAGAAGCAAGACAGACCCAAGTAAAAGTTTGTTTATCAGGTAGAGACCCCTGCCTCCTTCTCTTCCATGGACCATGCCTTTACAAGAGCCCACCTGCTAGGATGCCAGTTACCTGTATGTCATGGACCATGCCTCTACAAGAGCCCTTCTGTTAGGATGCCCAGTTACCTGTATGTCATGGACCATGCCTCTGCAAGAGCCTTCCTGTTAGGATGCCCAGTAATACCTGTATGTCATTAGAATCAACAAACACATATTTATTCAATGCAGAATTCTTTGTGTAAGTGTACATGATGTACGGTATTTATGACATAAAAGCCAAATCGTATTGTCACAGATTCCTGCAGTAGGAATTTTCGGTCCCCTTGGAATGAAATTACAAAATGTAACATTGAACCGTGAGGACTTTCTAATTGAATACAAGTCCAAAATCCCAACACACGCATTCTGTTTGTAACTAATTAAAAGGCATAAAAGCCCCTCATCAAATCCTTTATGAGCTCTATCAAACAGGATCTTGCTTTATTCAAAGACAATCAGTCTGTAGGAGAATTGTTTAAAGTATCCCCCGTGCTAGCTTTTCGTCAACCATCCAACTTTAGATTTCTACTCACTTCCTCTAGACTCACTTATCCAGTTTCCACCTCTGCAGGTAATTTTCATTGCAGAAAACCTTGATGCCAAATATGCCCCCATATTACCCCAGGCACCGTGGTAAAAATTCCAAAAGGTTGACTATGGTCTGAGACCCCCCCCCCCCTTCCATCTTGTGATTCTAACAATGTCATTTACATATTCTACTGTTTAATTATTAAATTGTTTAATTGTTTAATTTGAAGACAATTATTATTAGGTGAAACAGGTTCTTGGTTTCCCTTACATTTCAATAATCACAAAAAATATTTATTCATGATGAATTTGCAGGATTCCCGGTTCCGGACATTTCAATCTTCATAGACATTCTCTCAAACACCTAATATGTATTTTAATTGCCTTGAACTTCAAATCCGTAACTGAAAGTAAACAAAAAGAAATCCATTGGATCTTTTGTATTAAGTCTCACATCACCGGCCTCAACAAAGACTTGGAACCCCTAAACAACTTTCAGATTTACTTCGCTCCTCTCATACCTGTCTCCCACTCCACAATTGCACTTTCCTATCTACCTAACTCCAAAGGGCAATTGTGGAGTGGGAGACGGGTAAGTATCGTCGCTCGTAAATCCCCAAACCAGTAAGTTTTGGGGGTTCTACAAACATATGTTATCCGTTCTTCCTATTCTTAGCTCCTTAATCCGCTTCCTGTATAGTCATGGTTTATTTAGTTCTACTTTCATCAATGTCACTTACACTTATCTAGTGTCCTACTTTCATTGTGTGTTTTTTATACTCTTCATTCCACTGCCAAGTATTGCTGACAAAGGTCCCAGGGAGGAAAATTTCAATATACTTTCTAAAACAATACTCCTTATTTGTCAATTATGAGTCATATTATCTTATTTCTATGCTTTTGTCTTATAATATTGTCTTTTGGAGTATATGTGGAATTTCTTTATAATATATGTATTCCATGTTTGATGCTACTTTAGTTCTAAGGGTAGTATCATCTCACCTGTCATTGATGAACCATATATTTTTGTTAATCACAAAGAAGAGAAGGTATTTCTCTGATGTGTGACTACAGTGATACCATGTTGTATTATAGTGTTGAGGCTTTATGCTGGCTCTTTTATCCTTTGTCGGTTAAATTAGTGGGTACCCTGATGTTAAATGGTACCCTGATTTTAGCTATCTGACTTAAAACAGGCATGTTAAACAGGGGATTAAAAGTAAGATGTTGGCTTGTTCTGAAGTGGAATAATTAGTCCTGCACAAAGTATTCTGTCGAAGAGTAGTGCAAACCTTTAGTTCTAATTACATCAGTGTATCATAATGGTTACCATAATAGTATTTCCTCTTCCGAATGTACAGTTTATCAAAAGAGGATCTCAGTTTGCTTTCTGCTTTTTGATGAGCGTCTAGGGAGAAAGATTTCTGTCATAAAATGGAATCGTTATGTCATCACTGGGTTGATGTGTATAATTAAGTACAGCATCTAGACTGTCTAGTAAAGTATGTTATATGTTGAGAAATCGCTTCCTCATGTTGAGTAACCTTAAAATGTACAGCTCAGGTCTGGTGAAAATTGTTTGGAAGTTGATTTTACCAAAAGGCGAGCAGTTGCTTTTATATAAATGGAAAGTGAGTTAGAATTTAACAAATCCCAAACTAAAAACAGGATCATTCAGCCAACGCTTGCCAGAGCTTAAATGGTCTTTAAATCATAACGTAGTCCTAGGGATGAAAATATAAGCGAGGGTTCCTAGGTAGACATACATACTGTAGATGCTGCTACATATTTGGATATTGAAAACGTAACCATTAACCAATCGTACGTGTGGTGAAGAGTCCACTCATTCAGGCCTACCTGTACATGCTTTATACAGCTACTGGTAGTTTCTCTCATTTAAAAAAAAAGCAATCATGAATTTGGATGACTGCACAAGTTTCCTCCGCTGCGAATAAATTTCTCCTCTCCGGAGGGTGTGAAATCCTCAAGATACAGAGGAGTGCTAGAGATGGTGATATCAAGCACTGTTGCCTGAGGGTGGATAGGGTAGCTAAGAGGTGTAAATGAGTGGTCCTTGTCATATTTAGTTTAATTATATGTCTGACATGTACAATAGCATCACGCACTTGCTTCTAATAGATCCAAAATATTTTGTTGACTGTTAAAAAATCATCATTTACAGTTGTTGATTTTGGGTGGGTTTTTTTTTTTTTTTAGTTGCAGCTTTCTCTGTAAATGTTTATTGAATATAATGAGAGCAAATACTGGAATTTTTTCATAGTTAAATATCAAATATAATATGAAAGCAGTTTGTCCTGCTTCTCAGTGACAATGTCCATAAGCTACAGTATTTAAAGAAAATATATGAACAGTCTTGAAAAGAAAAATAAATTAGCATCATGGGGCACTATGAATGTTGTCAACATTCTGTATTAAAAGAATACCAGTTCGGTGCATGAGCATGTAAGCATACCCATATATATATTTATACCTCAATTTTTGACAGACTGGAATATATCTACATACAGGTACACTGTGATCTAATCGTTCTGCTCTATGATGATTAAACTGATAAAGGCAGCTTCAAGGAGTCTTATCACCATCAGAATGCCTGTTCTTGTTCATTTCGTGCATAGTAGTACCTCAGCTTTTAAATGTCAAGCTATATTTTTTGTGACCATGTGCACTGTCTTCTGTGTGATCATGTGTACTGTGTCATGTCTGTGTGACCATGTATGCTGTCTTTTGTCTGATCATGTGTACTGTAAGTGCTGATAGTTGACTCTTTCTTTTGTAGTCGATGAATCGCATAGCTCTTCTCGCTAAGTTCTCGCGATTACTGTGATTTACTCGATTACAGTTATGATGTCATAACTGTCATTTTTACATTGCAGAAATACAGTCAAACAAATCTTTCACCATGGAGCCCTGTCTTGATTTGTTCTTTCGTGTCATAACGTGTGGTGTCTAAATCATGTTAAATCATCTAACAAACAAAAACTGTGAACAACTTTTAATCTACAATTAAAAAAAAAAAATCCTTTATAGTAAATCAAAAACTTTCGAATGAATCTACGAGGCTGCTACAACTACTATTACTAATAAAAGCAAACGCGCAAACAATGAATAGATGTAACACCTTGTAGCGGTGTAATGATTAGTATGCAAGAGTTTTCTGTAGAAGGACGTTCTAAGCTAGGCCCTAGCCTAGCGCGATAGCAGCCACATATTTTACAAATTGAAACTTAACTACACTGCAATTGAAGTGACACACTTGATCAGACATCTGATAAATGAGTACTAGGCCAGTAATGAAGTAATTATAAACATGTTTGAAGAAATGACAAGCACTTTGGCAGTCGTAAAAGATTATTAATCAACGAATTTGCGCTTATGTGCAATGATCAAGCATTGCTAGGACTGAATGTTGCACTGCAGAACAAGCGTATTACTCACAAGCAAAATGAATATAACCGGAGCAGGTGCTTGCCGATTTTAACACAGCACGGTTCTAGCTATCTGGTCACAGGGGTCGATGAACTGTACATAAACTTATTGATGAATTACAATACTGTACATTTGAGCATAGGCCAAACGTTCCAGGCTAGGCTTTAGTGTTGTTTTTGAGGTAGGTTAGGCTATTTATCAAAAGCAGATTATGTGTAGTGCTACTGTAGCTTGTAGTCGAGTAATAGCAACTTAGGTTTTGAGTGGGTTTAATTGAATTTCAAAAGTGTAATCACGACTACTGGCGATTAATCGATTACGACTATCAGCACTAGTGTACTGTTTTCTGTGTGATGACCATTTGTATTGTCTTCTGTGTACGACCATGTTTACTGTCTGTCTGCTGTGTGACCATGTGTATTGTCTTCTGTGTGACCATGTGTATTGTCTTCTGTGTGATGACCATGTGTATTGTCTTCTGTGTACGACCATGTTTACTGTCTGTCTTCTGTGTGACCATGTGTATTGTCTTCTGTGTGACCATGTGTATTGTCTTCTGTGTGACCATGTGTACTGTCTTCTGTGTGATGACCATGTGTACTGTCTTTTGTGTGATGACCATGTGTATTGTCTTATGTTTGACCATGTGTATTGTCTTCTGTGTGTCTAATGTCCATATGTATTGTATGCTGTGCGACCATGTGTATTGTCTTATGTGTAATCATATATACTGTCTTCTGTGTGATGACCATGTGTACTGTCTGTCTTCTGTGTGTCCATGTGTATTGTATGCTGTGTGACCATGTGTAATGTCTTCTGTGATGACCATGTGTATTGTCTTATGTTTGACCATGTGTAATGTCTTCTGTGTGTCCATGTGCACTGTCTTCTGTGTGACCATGTGTATTGTATGCTGTGTGACCATGTGTAATGTCTTCTGTGTGACCATGTGTATTGTCATATGTTTGACCACCATGTATATTGTCTTATGTTTGACCATGTGTATTGTCTTCTGTGTGTCCAATGTCCATGTGTATTGTCTTCTGTGTGTCCATGTGGATTTTCTTCTGTGTGACCATGTGTATTATCTTATGCATTGCCATGTGTACTGTATACATTACTACTATGCCTATACTGGATGGACTCTTCTCTAGATCAGTAGCACTGTTGAAATCAAGAGAGGAGACAACTTTGGACAGTTGAAAGATAGTATCCTGTCAATAAAATTTAATGGATATACTGAAGCACTTTCTTTGTGTCATTGACAGCCTCATACATTAGCACCATTGTTACTAACTTTATTTGTTCTGTGTGTGTGTATATTCATCTATCTACATTTTGAACATGTTAAAAAGTTGTTTTTATACCCTAATTTCCATATCATATGTGTTTGTTCATTTCACCCTCTCTGTTTACATTGCATACTAAGAGGTGGCTATAGGACACTGTAAGCCTGTGTATCATCCATTCAATATGACTCATCAGCTGCCTCCCTGCACCATTCCATTGTTGAACCACCATTCATACATAATTAACTTTTCTTGCCTTTTTTTCACATTTCTTTGACACATAACAGGCTACTGTTGGTAACAATCAGCAGCATATCCCATTTGGTCATTTACATGATGAAAACAGCTGGACTTTGTCTAAATATTGATCCATTTAAAATCAATCTAGTGTGAAATGGCCCATTATAGAGAATTTATTAACCCAGGTAGTAGTAGTAATAGTGTGACTAGCAAAACCTTTCTCTGCTTTTAATAAACTGTTTAAAGGGACTGGGGTATCGTATATCCATATTAAAATTTCAGATTAATGGTACAGTATATAGCTCTAGATTTTGTTGATCTGTTTCTTAACAAAGAAAGAAAAAACAAGAAGAAGAAGAAGAATAAAAATGAAGAATAATGGTCTGATTCAGCTACAACTTTGAAATAATGTTACAGTAATATGAGTTTAGTTTGACATTTGTAGTCTGATACTTTTCTCAAAATAAATAGAAACTATGATTGTTAGTTTCATGCCCTGGAAATGGAAATGTTATAGTTGGTCATCGCTGACTAGTTTTTTAAATTAACAATTAAAACCCTGCTTTACATCTCACAGACTGTTTAGTAACAATTTTGTTGTCTCCAATGACTATAACATTTATTGTACCTTTGTTTTAGAAATCCTTTCAATACCATAAAAATGTCACTATTTTTTTTCCCTCTGAAAAGTTGAGAATGATGATTCATAATCATTAGCCTACTCATTATGCTGCAGGGCAAATATTTTACCTTTAAGCCGGCCGAACAGCAAATTTGGTTGTCCATGAAAACGCAGTCAAACTATTAAGAGCCGTGCATTGAAGGAGAAATGGGTACATGTTTGGTGACTGAGAAAAAACATTGAGCCAGTGTAAATCCCCTTCAAGTCGATTGTAGACCTACAGTACCACTATTTTTTGTTTATTTCAGTATGGTTAGAAGGTGATACCAATACATCATTATACCCTGTATGGGAGTTACAATACAATCAGTTATGTAAACAACTAGTTGTACATGGGACAACCTCCCAATAGCTGAATTTTTGGGTTGTCTGAACAGAAATTTGGTTGCCTCTGACAATATCAGACAACATTCAATACATTTGTCATGTGATGTTGTTGTCCCATTTTTACTTTTTATTATTATTTATGCTTATATGATCTGTTATTATCTTGAAGCACCTTTGTTACATGTATGTAAATCTGTAAAAAATTAACGTTTTGGCTTTCGCTATAAATAAATATTTCATTTATATGCCAAAGCTCATAGGAGATGTAAATTCCATACATTGATCTCTCTAGCATTTGTTTCTCTCACAATCATCTAAAGGGGAAACCACACATGTACAAAACTATCGATATCAGTTAAATACGAGAACCATATTCAACAAGTAATCTGAGGAATATGCTGCATTAGTGATGTGTCACAATATTGATATTTGCCACATGTCTGTGTAATGTGTATCAGCATAGCATAGCGTCCAACTATTACTACCAACCTCGGGTGTTCAATTCACCACCACACACTTGTTAGCTTTTTGTTTTTTTGGTTGGAAAGACACAGCATCTGTTCAGTTTAAATATGAGTCTTTGTAGAGAGTAGGAATTGTTTTCACTTATAAACTTTTTGACTGGAAGGTTCATCCAAAGTTACTTGTAACATGTGTTAGATTAGCAAACATATGTTTCACCTCAAGTAAGGTCAATGAAATAGTGTAAATATGTGGTTGAAAAGTTGATGGTTTGCCAAGAGTATTTATTGGTAGTGTTAGGTAGTTTTCCTGAAAAAGCTGTGATGATCTGAAAGAGAAAGTGGTGATCTGGCTTCCTAATATGAAATATGTTTCACCAGAGAGCTGTTTCTCGATAACAGCTTATTGGATTAAACTTGCTGTATTTGTGACTTGTGGCTATTTTTAGTTTCACCTTCCTTGCACTTTATACACCTTTTTGTTACTATGAGAGGAGGTGTAGGGATTGGGGTGTAGAGGGTGAAGGAGGGGGTGGGGGAGGTGAGAATATGCAATTCACTTCATTTGTTTCAATATAAATTACATGGCTCACTACAGTCAGTTATGTGAAATGCAATGTAAATCTTGTTCTGTGACTATTATATTATAGTTTTGTACAGTTTCTACTTGTGTTAAGTACATTGAAATGGTGCAAGCATCTCTTCGTGTGTTGACCAAAGGTTATTCCTCATGTGAAACTCTGCATAATTTGGAAGGCAATGACATTCAGTAGTTATGAGTGAATGTATCTAGTTTAAACATCATACCATACAAAGGTGCATGTGCAACTGTACAGCATCACAGTAAGAGCTGTGACGGTAGCATTTTCAAAATCAACTTTATAAATAAGCACTGTGAACCATAGCTTGCTCATACTTACTGCAATGTAGAGCTTAGGCCTTCATGAATTAATACTGGCCCATTAGGCCTCCAACCCATGAGAGATAGTAGTCACTAGACAGCTCAAAGTATATACTGTATGCATGCACAAGATGAATAACATGGTTACAGTCATCAAGGCAGCGTTCAAGCACACAGACTGATTGTTGTAGCGTTTCAGAGAGAGTTACGGCGCTGAACGTTTGTACTTGTTCATCAAAATAGAGCTAGTATGTGACTAAATGGCCACTAGGTTCATAGTGACTGCTCACTGCAGTATTGTGACCTAACACCCCTCTCAGTTACTATGCTAGGGCTGTACCGACCTCCTTCGCTTCAATTGCCCGATTTCCTTGGTGTTTAGTAGTTGATACTGCATGAACTTTATGTACCTTGTATATATACTGGATTATAAACTTAAACCCTTACCTTTTTTTTTTTTTTTTTTTTTTCGTAACAAGATGATCAGACAATTTGAACACCCCTTACATTTCTTTACCCCGCCTATTTATAAAACGTCAATAGTTTCATCTATTAGTGTACACATGAAACCTTCCTATTAAGTTACAGTATGCAATTCTAAGCTACCATTGAGCTTCATCAGTAGTGAAAATTATAATGAATTCATTTCAACTTTTCAATACGTTTTGTTCTACAATTAGTCTCTCATGATAAAGTGTCGAAAGCTTCTTTCAATGTAAAATGTTTCAACTTTGGAATATCCCTGTTAATGTCAAAGCCATTTCCTTCTAGCAAATTTATGGATATTACTTGAAATGATGCAACTAAAATTCCATTTTCTTACATATATGTATATCATAGTACCAAGTCTAGCTACACTTTGATTGTCAGTGCATAGTACAATAGCATCGATACAGGTAGTTTCTTTTGTCATATATTTGCATACATTGTATAATGTTTATATACATGTTTGATTTATGCGATTCATTCAGCTACAGTAAATAGTCATTTCTTGTTCTTTCGAACCAATCATGTCATATTTTGTTTGCTTTCAATAGTTCTACAGTAAGGTATACTGTCTGCTGTTATCTGCAGTATGGTACACTGTATGCTGTTATATGAAGTGCAGTATTTTGTGTACTATTCTGTGGAATGCTAAAAAGTTATTCAAATCATTCACATTTTTAGAGCTTTGGTTGTACCTTGTAAAGAGTTGCAGCTGTAGTCTGTTTTACAAACTGTTTTCTGATTGATTGATTGGTTAATTAGTTGATAGATTGATTTGGTGGACATTTTCAGATCAAGTGGTTGTTTCTGCATTAAATTAACATTCATCAGGCCCTTTGTAATACATTATTCACTAATAATTTTCTGATAATAGTTAACGATGATGTAATCAAGGCAGCTCATTTGAAGACACTGATTACTGTTTTTCCACCAATCTCTATGTTTTTCGTGGTCTATTTCTGTCGAAGAACGGAACCATTGCTTTTGATCACAATGGACAATATATGCATTCATAGTTGTTTGCAAAAACTGTCTTGTTTATGATTTTGTTTTTTTTGGAGTAGTCTGCTGCTTACATGAGATCATTTCGTGTGGTCAGGAATTATGAAAACTCATTTGCTGCAGGGTTAATGGATTCTTTGGTCACTAAATTTAACATTTAATCAGATTGCTAACAAGTGTCACATCAAGAGAGAGAAAGACCCATTGGCTCAGCAACAGTGTGGTTACAAAGTGTGGTTACAATTATTATATTAAACCAGACTTCCTAAGTTCCTAGTGTGATGTTATTGAGAAAAGTGTAGTAGAAGCTGTAGTTATTATCTATTTTAAACTTGCTAAGTATTTACAGGATTTTTTTTGATGGTTATTGTGTTTTGTTGTTGTAGCTATGTCAGAGTCACGCACACACACAAAGGGAACAAAAGAATATGTTCATGTATGTTTGAGTGTATCTGGACATTGAAATCAATTTATAATTCTGTGCTTAATTAGTATTATGCAAAGCTACTGTACATACAGTAACAGTAGCATGCATCTACCTT
The DNA here is from genome assembly GCA_010014835.2 of Apostichopus leukothele. Taxonomy (NCBI): domain Eukaryota; kingdom Metazoa; phylum Echinodermata; class Holothuroidea; order Aspidochirotida; family Stichopodidae; genus Apostichopus; species Apostichopus leukothele. The sequence continues at coordinate 3,617 of JAAAKB020259031.1, read as the reverse complement.
AAATGTTCTGTTCTTGTATACATTCTTTCCTCCTTCTCCTCCTCAAATATTTTAGTGACCCTCATTATCCCCTAAGAGCAAATAATGGGTGCCATGTTAGGTGTACATTTTTTGTTAATTTTCTACTAAGCTTGGTTGGTTACTTGTGAGGGAATGTTTTTGAAGGTTATTTAGAAGGTTGGAAAAGTTTCACAAGACCTTGTAGGACTTTTCAGGCGTAATGTCTTTTCTCCTTCAGTGAGCCGAATGAAAACAACCATTTTCTCATTTTTTTTCCAGATAAGCAAAAAGTTGCTGTTCAGGAAGTTCTGTGACCATGTCAAGTCGGTTACAAAGAAATTTCATTGAAGATAATCTTTGAGGCAATGAGGAACATTTTGAAGTTGAGGACAAAAGTGTTTCTTTGCTCCACATAAACCATAGTCTGATGTTGAAGCTACACTGGAGATGGGATGCTCATCTTTTGTTGAACTGCACAAGTGGGAGATGTGGCTTTACCCTCTTCTCTGCCAAAAACGGTGACTCGTTTTGGCCCCAAATGGACTGATAATTAGCAAATTGATATTGGAAAGGAAGATTTACACAGTATACTGTTTTGAATATGTTCACCATAGCCATGAAGTTACTGCGGGCATCGGTTAAGCTGCCTTGGATAGACTTTTCACTGAGTTTAATATCTGTTCTTGTCCTACAGACAGGTTGTGCCCATGTAAATGAGGTAAGAGACAACAGAGTATTGTGATGGTAAACCTAATTGCAATGCTTTCTTTTTATGTAAACTGTTCTCGAGATATCGATGCATGGTATTGATAATGTTGCGTTAACCCTGCAATTTCTTATGGTCGGGATGCATTCATAACCTGAGGTGGTGTTTTAATATTACACCATAGCAGGAGGTGGATCTTTTGGTGACAAAAAGCCGCAAGGTGTTGAGCAATGTTATATGGACTGGGTGAATATAAAATACATTGGAAGAATTAGGAAACAAAAAACAAAGTTTTTACCTGCTTGAATTATGCGTATTGGCAGAATCTTGTCAAACTGGATTACAACGATTGTTATGCCTGGGGTAAGGAGTGCTCCTCTAGTCCCAGGGGTCACATTGAGGATTGCGTCTTGTTGTTGTTAGCTCTTGATCCCTCTGGTTGTGTCCTGCATTTTTGATGTCATGTCAGTGACCACCCTAGTCTTGATTGTGATTCCTCCATTATCCTTTGAGTAGAACATTAAAAACGATTTATTAAAAGAAAATTCTCTCTTGGATCACTGTTTTGTTAGTACATTATAATGTGAATTGATATGAGAAAGTTATAACATGTTCATCTTTCAGGCTGCCATGTATGAGAACACTTATACATTGGTTTACTTCATTTTAATGTTCTTGGTTGTTGGTAGACCAGTTCTTTTGGATATATCTGGCTAATTATAAACACTTCCCTTTGGCATGTGTTGGTCTAGGTCATAAACAGAAGGAGTCAATTTATATAGAAACTTTACAAATTGTTAAAATATTGACAATGAAATAAATGAAACCGTGGATTTATCTTGGTGTTATTATAATATGCCGTTATCTGCAGAATTTGTCACATTATTCATTGATTGTACAGTTCATTATCAGTTCTCTTTGTCATGATTGTATATTAGTTGCAAAGGTACTGTAAGCAAACACCGTGACTTGTATCGGAGCTGAAGGGGCCGGTTCTCAGGGCCTTTATTTCCTATCAATTGTTTGTCAGCGGAGGCAATCTTCTTCCATAAATATATCGATCGTTCTGTGGCTTTCCTGTGCCTGTAAGTAGAAACTCAGGTAGAACCATTTTCACTTTCTTTTTCAGAAATGTTAATGTATTGTTGTCAAAGTTTGCTTTCCTTTTATAATCTTTGCGATTTGATGCTTGTGTGTTGTTCAGGGTCCTCAGAGAACAGCCGGCAATCTGAGGGTTCAGTATACGGGACTAGAAGGGATGCTGCTAATATCGACGTTGGACGGAGGTATGCATGCAGTCAACGGGCTGACAGGGGAGCTACTGTGGACCTTACAAGACAGTAAGTAGTCGAACCAAAATGGAAAATGAAGAAAAAGATAAAGAGGCTGATATGATAGATCTTGATTTATAATGCAAACACATTCACAACATAATTAATAAACTGAAACACAAATCATTGGAATTCCTTTTGCTGCTCCTCTCTATAATGCATGTATGTATGTATGTATGTACAGTATGTATTTTAGATCCTTCTGCAAGCAGTAACTCTCGAAGAAACCTCATTGGCTTATCAAAGCCGCAAGCTGACCGAAGTCAGTCTCTTACATTTATATTTCACGTCCATGATTATGAATTGTCAATTGTCAACAACTCTGAAACTGGACGACAAACATTAATCTTGGAGTGACTCGAACCGGGGACCTGATGATTGGAAGGCACCGGCTTTAACCACTGAGCTAACACTCCACGCATGTCTTCAAGAAACCACTTTCCAGTCTTTCCTGCCCTAACAAAGAACAATTGTTAGAAAGGGATGAAATCAAGAATGCTCTCGACTGCCTATGTGTTGGTTTAGTGTAATAATAATCCAGTCAGGAGTCTTTAAGTTTGAGAAATTGCAATCTAATTTTGTGTTTAGAATAAAACTTGAAGCAGGGAAGGAGCCAAGAATGATTGAAAACAATTATTCTCACCGTGAAGGGAAGCACCTGATACTTTTTAACAGTGGAAAGAAAATTAACAAAGGTGCACTCTGGTGAACTTTCAATAGCTGTATTGTGGAGTTCATTTGAGGTTAGCATGGATACAAAAATCTGAAGACCTTGTATAGGACAAGCAAACCGATTAAGATCTGCTTGGTTGAATCTGATTTCTAGATTGAAGATTCTCCTTTAGTGCATAGTTTCATTTATTGTTGTTTGAGGTCAGAGGTCATAACAATTCAGCTAAAAATGATTATAAAAAAGATTGCAAAAAGATTCCTGTGTATGAAGGCCTTTTTCTTAGTGAGTAGTACTTGCTTGCTATTTATTTCATTGAGATCAAAACAACCTTTTTGATTTCAGTTAAGGTCAACATCTTAAACACTGCAATGATTGTTACGCACACTACTGTAGATCAGTCAAGCATCATTTGAGAGATGAAAAACTGGTACTATACAGGGCATTATCTGCATTTTGTACATACCTGGGTTTTAATACTAGTTCTTGTTTAAGTGTTGAATCACATTATTGAGGAAGTTAAAATTTTATGTTATCAATACACCTAAAACACAATCAGGTTTTGTATACCGGGCTTTATTAGCAATATGGACTGTTTGATGTTTCTCTTTGACAAATAAAATAACTTAGATACCAGATCAATGCACATCGGAGAATCACAGTATTTCAGGACCTGCAGGTTTCGACATTCATTTAATTTGAAAGAGTAGATGTTGTACCTCAGGGGTGGGCAACCTACGGCCCGCGGGCCACATGCAGCCCGCCAGTGATTTTTTTGCGGCCTGTGAGATGTCTCAAGAAAAAGAAAAAAAATCAATCTATTTTACATCATAACAAAAAACGAGCTAGCTGCTTAGAATTTATCGGCACTAATGATGCTGTCAGGTAGGCCTATTATCCCCATTAATTA
>JAAAKB020259020.1:0-10248 GCA_010014835.2 Apostichopus leukothele | reverse complement strand
CGGTCAATACCCACAGCACAGTGTACAAACGATACAGCGATGGACATCTCAGGTACAGCTAAAGATAACAAGGTATCACGTTTCATTACTGTCTGCATTTTGTAGCGACAAGAAAACTTCACTTGCAAGCAACGGAAAGTTAACTTTTCAGACCGCGGCACGCGGTTTGGGGCGAGTCTTTAATGCCTTTAAAAGTCTCCTACAGTGTTTTCTGCAGTCTGGCTTGTATGTATTAATATCATTATTAAAGAAGCTACTACTTCTACTACTGTTGATGGAAATGGAATGCTGACAGTAAACTACAAATATATTTCTCTATTTGTTGTAATCAGTTTAATGCTGGAGTATCGTATCATACTTGTAGTTTACTTCCATTTACATTCCGGTGTTTTAGTTGCTTATTTTATTCCTTTGGTATGGTGCAAGAATATATGTGAATTAAATGTTGTCGCTTTGACAATGTTATTTGACAGTGAAAGGAAAACCAGGACATTTTTTATTTCAGAATCTACTATAGATTTCTGTCGAGAAGATTTTTGCAGGGAGCTAATAGTTTTAAAACCAATCTTCTATCTTACAAGTTTTTCACAGGAATAAAAGACACTTTTATTTCTCTAATTAGTTTCATTGTTTTTAACTTGTACTCATAATTAAGTGAATAAGGCAATGGTAACTACTTACCTTTGTCAAGATCTATGAACTTTTTCCGAATTTGTTATTTCTTAAATGTTAGGCTTGTACTTATCAAAGTTACTAGAGGCTGTTAGTCTTGCCGGCAGTTTTTTAAATTTTAAAGGTTCTGTTATATTTAGCATTTTGCTCTGAGAATTTGAGATATTCATATCTGTGTGAACATGTTAATCTTTTATCGGAGACTTAAAGAAAGGATCTGTTGAAAGACCTTTATGTAAACCAGACAAATATATCAAAATATGAGCTACCCATTATTTTAGGAGGGGAGGGCAGGTGTTTAAAACCTTCCTGGCACGAAACTACATTATTTAGTTCATGGAAGATGTTTTTAACTGATGCATTGATGCAAATTTTCCTTTAAAGTTTGTTTATGTTTTTGGTTTTGATACATATTTCTGTTGTTTCAGATGTGTATCATAAAACATGTGAAATGAATCTGTTTATACGTCAATGTTGTCTTTGCATGCTACAATCATCGTATGTGTATATGTCAATCTGTATGGACTACTTCAGTTTTGAGACGTACAAAAAAACCGTAGCAACCATGGAGGGTCACATGACATGCTCTCTTGTAGCACTCAACTCTTATAGCACTCTTTGAATGTGTATGCCATAAACTAGTTTCAAGATCTCATAGCTACCACAATCTTACTAAAGCTATGCCAACAACAGAATCTAGCCAAGTGAAACATGTTTCTAATGTTAACCGCCATTTTTTAATTCCAGAATTAACTTTTTGAGTATTTTCTTTCAAACAATCGAACTGTAGCTGGAACTCGGGTAGCTTATCAGGACTGTACACAACAAATGTATATAGACACAAATAGCAGACGACAGGATTCGTTGTTCCTTATAGCAACACAAGTCTCCTAGCTGTTTTTGCACATAAACAAGCGTGTAACAGGATAGGAGTGACTGCCATAAGCAATCTATGAGACAGTAGATGTTCGAATTGTAATATTAATAATAATATTGGAGATTTATAAAGCGCGGACATATCCACCGGTGCTCAAGTAAGTCAGGGTCCATATCTTTCTGACACAGAGAAAGTAAACTTCAACATCATTATCATCCAAACCTAAGCAATAACTCTCAAGTTTACAGTAAAGTCATTCTTTTTGTTTACGAAACTCTTATCACTTCGACTTCACTTGACAAAAGGATAAATGATATGCAAATAGCGCCTGGGAGCACGTCACATGACCCTCCATGGTTGGTTAGTCTTTCTACTGTGGAGCAAGACATCCAGATCAATTATCATTCGATGGCTACAATTTATTGCATCCCGCAGAAACTAGAAAATTGTATTGATTATACTGTTGTGTGTACCGAAGAATTAGACTAAACATTGACCGTCTTTACCATTGGGTGTTTGTCAAGTGAAATAAATTATAAAGGTTATTGCTTTTATTTATTTAAATCAACTAATGTTGACTGTTGTAAAGGTTTTAGATACAAGAGTAGGTAACTCAAAAATGAGCAAATCTATATACATATATATATATTAAAAAAAGGATTCAAATGCGGTAAAGATGAGCGATATTTTTGTGCCAATTGTTAATGACTGTGCCTACATCAATTGGTACAAGATTACAAGTATGTAGATAGAGTTTCATTTTTGGAGAGGGGGGGTTGAAAATTTTGGCTGATGTCCATCGGGGGGGGGGGGTAAGGGGGGCATGAATGCATACTATCATTTCCATTTTATGTAGTATTTTATATTTTAGTTTATTTTCTTATATTATTATATTTTTTATGTAGTATACTTTTCCATGTTTTCTTATTGAATGTAAAAGCTATTTGAAGGGGGAAACAAAATTCTTTTGGTTCCACCCCCTCCCCCTGTGGAAACAGCCCTGTAACTTGTTATCAACGATATGACTACCAATTAATATTCAATTATATGTAAATTTTTTATTGCCATTCTGCATCCTACCTAGATAGGAAAAAAAATCTCAGGTTTTAACTTCTGATGTTAATTCACTGCACTGTCAGTTTATCTGTTTGCGTATCTGTAAGGTGGTATATTTTGTGGAGATGATTGATATGGTGAAACATTGCCATAGGTATTCTGTCTGTGGAGATTGGGTTGATGAAGCATGACAAGGGTTGCAAGTGTGTAATATATTAAGAACTTGTGATCATGAAAATACATGATCAGTGACCTTAATTTGAATGTTATAGTATTTGCAGTCACTACAACCATCCTGTGAAATAGAAAACACATTTGTGTGCTTAGCCCTAGATGTCAGAGAAGAGAAGGAAGTACATTGCCAATAAATACATGTCTTGTCGTCTTTTGTTTTTCTGTTATTGAATACAGTATGTATGTACTTTTAAGCTCACTCTTCAGTGCTGAGAACAGGAATATGTACCAGTTTTGAAGATGGGACGAAATTAATTAACCAGTTAACTGTAACTTTATGAGCAAAACTATCATGGTAGAACCATTTACTAAAAGGGGCCAGAGCCTGCGACCTAAATCTGCGCTCAACCAACCAGACTATTCGACTTTTTGTACCTATAGTTAGTGGCAGTACTCCTGTGTTATTTTGCTGCACTTATATTGCTGAGGCGGTCTGGTTATTTGGTATAAAAACTAACTACAATAGATGGCGCTCTGTTATATTTCGTGATGAAGAAAGACATCGAATTTGTATGACTTGTAAATGCGCCTATGGCCTATACATATACGCCGATGAGTGACGAGTTTTGACAACGTATCAAACCGTCACTTCAGTTAGGCCCTATCTGTCACGATACACAAGGCACATCCCACCCATTTGGAAAAGAAGAAGAACAATATATACCTGAATCAGCGAAAAATCAAAGAAGCTGAACGCCAAAGGTAATTTCCTTGTCAATCATTTTATGAATTTGATGGAGGCGTAAGCCACCTTTCACTGTGAGACAGATGTAGCGGAATCGGTAAACGTACTGTAGGCATAGCCAAAATGCCGATTGGTTCATCATACTTCACTCGATCATACTGCACATGCTGGAAGTATGAGGTTTAGTAGTAAATGTTTTGTTAGGCCTGCTGTGTTTCTTACAAATATAGGAATGTGAAGCATAGGGTACTACTTTACATCAAAATCATGGACCATACAGTCAGTAACTTTTCATGTGTATTTACTTGTACCAGTGCAATGGTTCCTATGTCCAGCATTTACTTTTTTTAAGTAGCATGGTGGGCTCATAACTGACGCACCTTAAGGATTTGATCAACAATGTCTATCAAGGAAACATCCAAATCACTCAACTGTATTCAATTTGCATATGTGTAGTTCCTCAGAAATGTAATCATCTCAGAATATTTATTGTTCTGTGCCCATGCAATGTACAATTGAGCAGAATTTGACCACAAAATGTCTGCCGTGTCAAGCTCTTTCAAGTTTCATACCCCATATTGACATATATCGAAAAGCAGTTCTGTAAGTATACATCCATTGACTCTGGTTTGCTATGCTCTGAGCCTAAAAGCTCAGACAGGCCAGGTTCCACAGAGTAGTGGTATCATGTTGAGGTAATTTTTGTTATTTTTAGGGAGTGAGATTTCCAAATGCCAAAAATACATGTATGCAAAACTGGGGGGAGGGGGATAAAAGCTTAAAAAACCAACAATTTGATCAGCACATACCTGAAATGGATTCAAACTCATTAAATATGTACCTCTGCTTTGCTGCAAAAAGTTTTGGTTGCCAGCTGTGCCGATGCTAGTAATATTTGAAGGTGCGTCAAGTTTGAAGCCTTTACAATACTTACTGTAATTCTACCTCCTCGTGCAGTAAGTTGGCCTACTGGTATTATGCAGATCTTTGGGCATGTAAATGTTAATTGTGCACTACTTAAATTTAAATAATATATAGATTGCTTCACACTGGTCAGGGTTGCCTGTTTCTCATTTATGCAAATGGCCAGATTGGTTGCCAAATTTCAAAATAGGCCAGATAAACAGATTTTTTATATTTTAAATGACTTTTGACCTTGTATATTATGGGTAGAAATTGTTGGCTCTGCAGTAATTGGAGCGGGTCTTTTAGCTGACTATTAGTGTTAGGTAGTGAATGAACAAACAGATCTAGGCAATGGGTATGCCTATATGCAATCAACAACATGAAATAGTTGAAATCAATGTTCTTTGGGCATAATCATTTCTCATAAATTGGAGTGCCCCCAAAACATGGGGAAAAAAGGAAGGAAAAAAAATGCCAAAGTGCTGTATGGCCATACAGGCAACCCTGCTGCAAAGCTACTTGTACATACTATGAAAGTGCCCAGAGTATATTTTCATTAATTTTATCAAAATAAATATATAAACATTTCTGTAATGAATACTTTGAAAGTGTTTGTCATATAATAGTTAGAGGAAGTTATTTAGTGATTACATATTTAGTTAAAATTTGCCTGTTTAATTTTACTGCCTAAGTGTGCCATATAAATAACACCATATTGTACCATTACAGTCATAGTTGTTAAACACATATCAAACAACATATCATTTTCGAGGGAATTTATTTTCAAAAATAATTTCTTATAATTTTGGAAATCATAGCACATCTTTTATGTCATTTAAAACTTAACATTATATGTCTGCAGCCATTTCAAGTAAATGCCATAAAGACAATTTGAAGTTCATCTTCCCCTTTTCAGGCTTAACACATAAAAGAAGTTAATAAACATGACATGAACTTACCTCATTGAGTGACACCCTTGACCATCAAGTTCACCCAATCAATCATGTCTTTTTCCAACATTTAAGTGTTAAATTATACTTCTAATAATGAAGTATGTGGCTGAAGTTGTTTGCACTGGGACAGTCTGTGGCTTGTCCTATTTATACATACAGTATTAATACAAATAAACACATAGAGACAGTTTCTCAGGAGCCTAAATTTCATTCATTTTGTTCATTTCAAGACATTCCTTCACTGTGATTGTCATTTTTTGTTCCTTGTAAATTACATTGCCATGCATTCTGGAGTAGGTAATGCATTGTTCATTAATTGGTTAATTCATTCAGTTGTTGGAATTTAAATTATTAATAATGTGTCATGAAAGACCCGAAATTATTCAAACAAATGTTTTGTTGTTTTAGTCAATTTTGACAACAGGATAATTTTGTACACAATGGTATTGATTATCCCTTTTTTTTCTTCATTTCTTAAGGCAGCACTGGTCAATATAATTTTGCAGCTCTGAAAAGTGGACAAACACCAACCCAAAACTTGCCTGTCTGTACAGTAGATTACTCAATATGCCTCTGCCACCAGCTCTAGCAGCCAGGTTGAAGGCCAGGGGCCTTATAAAGGCAGGACAAAGTGCAGGTTTGTTCATGCAATCTTCTCATATAAAATTTATTTAATGTTTATAATTTAAAGATAACTTTGTTTCTTTACCAGTTGTCATTTTCACAAGCCCTATCAGACATGTTTATTGTTTAGTACATAGTGATATATGTTCACTGCAAATGCTTCGGTAAGTACTAATCCGTCTATTTTCAAAGTCCACACTGCAGCTAATAGGCCTAATCACTTTTTCCCCCTTCTATTACCAAGATGGTCATTGTCTGGAATATTACATGAAAAAGCCCATTTATCTTTGGAAAAAAGGCTATCTCTCTAGAGGCTAGAAGAAAAGTTGTAGTCCGAATTTACAGGCAGTTATTTTTCATTAGCATCTCTTGGTTGATGATACTGGTCGGATGAAGGTTCTCATAAAATCCTGCTTTGGAGTAAAAACAGTTTCGATGATACTTTTGGTATCTTTCTTTACTTACAGAGCCCGAAGAAGAGATCATTGCTGAAGATTATTCAGGTGAAACAGAGAATGAGCCACCAGAGGAAGAAGAGTTGCAGATACTGCTAAATAATACTGGTTTGCCCATGGGCTGGTGGAAGGTTAAAGATCCTAAAAGGTAACAATAACCCAGTCACCTAGTGCCCTGTTATTTAAACTGGTGGTCCTCGACCCTTGTACAGGTCGCCAATTATTTTTGGGGTCGCCGACAAAATTAGAAGAAGGAGATGCTAATCTTTATTGAAGACAAGATGAAAATATCTTGACCATAAATTACTTTGAAAGCACCCTGAATCATGTAAAAATTAAAAACTAAAACAGTTTGAATACCAGCGACCTATTGTACAGAGACACTAGGATTTACAATACATTATCTATTCCACAATCATCATAACTTTTATGGTCATATATCAATTTTAAATATTATTCTTGTAGTTATTGGGACTATTAACACATTAGGTTCAGTCCGTCTCCATCATCAAGGAAACTATACAATTACAAAATAAACATGGATATTATTTCGACTGTCAAGAATTGACAAAAGTGACTTCTGCAGAGGTTTCAAGTCTTTCATTATTACAAAATATACATAATGCTGCTGCTGTTTTTTGGGGGGTTTTTTTGGTTACTACAAAGGTAAACTCCATTAATGACTCACTGATAAAGGCAATCCTGATCAGTCAGTAATTTAATAGCCTGTAGATTTGCATAATTAAAATGATGTGATGTTAAATAGGGCCCAAGGAGACTTCCAGTTAATACCATCAAGCTTCTAGCATCGGATTTTTATGTTGGACAAAATACATTGTTTCTGGATGAGGTGTTCAAATCTTTGACATTTGACCATCATCCGTGAAACGAGGAAACTGTCAAATCACTCAAGGGCCCCTACATATTCCACGCATCCCTTGAAAGTGCACAGTGTCAGAACTAACCCACAATTCTAACGTGAGGGGGTCAACATCAGTATCACCTCCCCGAATGTCCTTGAATAGATACGGTCACCTTAAAGCAGGGATGCACAGTTTTCTCTGTCACCAAGTCCGGGTAATATATTGATGTAATTTGCATAAGGTGAGAAGATAGGAAATGGCACTATGAATCTTTCTGTTTTGTGATGGGATAGAGGTTGTACAACATTGCAGTACATCTGAGAGATAGTGTGGTAGTTTTGATGTGTTTCTGTTTCTGACTCTTTTCAGTGGCTTCTTCTACTTCTGGGATTCCGAAACTGACAAAGTTAAATGGACATCCCCTGAAGGTAAAGTGTATGGCTTTCTCTGTTTCATTGCTAAAACCTTAAACTTGAAATATTGTTAAGAACCAAGTGATTTCTGATCTAGCATATGTTGTTAATGCTTAAATCAAATCCTAAGCAAATCATTCAAATTTTTGGAGAAAAGGGTGGGCTTAAAGAAATGATAAAACTGCAAAGATATTCATTGTTTCCTGATGTGCATTTTGTGACAGAGGTGTCCCTTAATATCTTCCTGATCAAACACTATTGAATTTTGGTCAATATTAAGACATTTTAGCCTTATCTTGCCCAGTTCAATGTTTGTTTGTTTTTTTTGGTCTACCTCTAGGAGTACCTGAACCAGAAATAACAATGAAGCCACCTGAAGCCCCCAACATCCAGCCTCTCCCTCCTGGTCTTATAGGACCAATGGTAAACTACTTCACCAACTTTTAAGTCAACCAATACATCTCAATTAATCATTAATTAACCAACAGTACTTGTAAAAATGTCATTTCGTTTCTCCTGTCAATTCTCTCACGTATCTCAATCGATAAATTTTGTTACATTCACTGTGCTTTGTTTTCAGGAATTGTACGATAAATACATAGTGTGAAGAATGGAAAGCTCGAATCAAATAAAGCTCCCCTCCTTAGACATTAAATAAGGCTCCCCTCCTTAGACATTTTGTCCCATGCTTGGTATATATGATTGGTTGATCCCATTTATGTCTTGCTGAACAAACAAAATTATGTTTCTGGTTGTCTCAGGAACAAACATTATTGAAAATTTGGTCTTGCATTTTGTAATCTTCCTTAAGCATGTGCGTTCTTCACTAAGCAAAACAAGATGGCATCTTTGCAAGATGGCTCCTCACTCCATGGAATGCCAAAAGTAAAGGTTTCATTATTCAAAGTAGTGCTATTTTTTGTATTGTCCATAGACTGACTTTTCTTTGAGAAGTACAAGTTGTCACATGTTTTTTTCCTTAAAATCTTTTCAGGTCGGGCAGATTGTCGAGCAACCTGAGACAGCTGGCAGAAATGTTTTTAAAGTCCCTAGGCATCAGAAGAGGAGGGAAGAGAGAGGTAAGGGGCTACTCTGTCTCTTCTGCTGTGAGAAGTAAAACGATTGAATTCATGACCGCATAAACATTTTCATCTTGCGATTGAAATATTCCTTTCAAAAATGAGAAATGATTGGCTAATACCACCCTCTTGTGTTGCTATACGAGGCATGATCAAATGTCACAGAACGAGACAATACAGTAGTATACGATGGAATAACTAAAGCAAACAGAAAAGAAAGTATAGTTCATGATGCTTGAAATCCTTGTGACTTCACAGATAACATTGTTATTCTCTTCTTCCCTAAGATCTGTGACATCGATTGATCAGTTTATTAACTATGTTTAAACGGATTGGAGGCATTATAGTGAGAGTGACACCAGCAGGTCTCATCTGTTCATTCTTTGTCACATATAACTATAATGGATCTGGCCACATTAGTTGGCTTTAGAGCCGTATGTACCATGCTGTACGAAGTCCAACCCCTTCTCTCGATACATTGATAAGCAATGGAAGCAACACAGATAGATTTTTTTTGGTGTTTCAGATTCGAGGAGAAAGAGAAAACGAGACGACGAGTTGGATCCGATGGACCCGGCGTCTTACTCTGATGTTCCAAGGTGAGAGGATTACCGATTGACTAGCCAGATCTAGTGTTCCCTTGTGGCTAGTTATTTTATTATTGTCTCGCTTCACATCAGCCAGTATTTTTTCATCGTTTTTGCTCCTCAAGATTTTTTCTGATCAAGGTCAAGGAAAACCAAATGCAAACTTAACTATCTAATCTTTATAATAAGCCTGTCTACTTTCAAGAGTGTAATGCACTTCAGTAGAAACACAATTTGAACAAAATTTATTAAATTTAACACAATTTATGGGTTTTCTGTGGTCATTGTAGGTTTTTCTTGCTCCATGACATTTTACAACTTTTATAAATACCAGATTTGTACAGACGGTACCTTTAAACCTTCTACTAACATCTTCCTTAAAACTTGTAATATCAAAGTCCTCGGAATGACTTCTTGGGCATCGCAAGCCACATTTCTGAAAGTGCAGGTACCAGATTTGGATTATATTTCTTTCATTTTTTCTCCCAATCAGAGGAACATGGTCGACTGGATTACCTAAAACAAACGAAGCTAAAACAGGTGTGGACTCGACCGCTACGGGACCTTTATTCCAAATGAGGCCCTATCCATCACCGGGCGCCGTTCTTAGAGCAAATGCTGCTGCTACCAACAAAGAGGATGGGGGCGACTTAGGGTAGTGTCATGGTGGCGTTTCTTGGACCTTGTGAAGTCATGTCTGTCTAGATGTGTAATATCAGGGGAACATGACCCCAGGGAGTTTCCTGCTTTCCAAGGGACAGACAAGAGTGTGGTAAACATGGTCCAGTAGCAATGAAGTTGTTACAGAGACATTTGTCCATGTCAGGAGACACCTGAGAACAGT
>JAAAKB020259011.1:0-10248 GCA_010014835.2 Apostichopus leukothele | reverse complement strand
GGGGGGGGTGGGGGTAGTAACATATCGATGTTGGTACTTTACCACGCATATATCGATGAGTTCACGTGACATTTCGGATGACTGTAGTTTTAGCCTAGCGTGAGAATATTTGAAACCATCAACTTTAAACCACGTGAATACGTTCTAACCTGTAACTGACTTCTTGGAATTAGTCATAATAAAAGTTCATACTCAATTTTGAAATCCACTTACTATATTAAATTTAACAGTTCTAGAAAAGAGAAAGAAATATAAAAGTACAAATAATTTTATAAGGCCTGTTTTCATATATTGTCTTCAGTCCCCCGAGACAGCCCAGTATCTATTCAACTCTGTGAATGCTCTCAAGAACTTAAGCCGGATTCAAAGAATCAGAAAGCGCTCTACGCTAGTGTTTACACATTCCAACTGTTTTGCTTTCACCACAAGAATGAAGGGGTGTGTCACACCATTCCTACAATCCTATTGGTTGTTGGTGAAACATGCGGACTCTGTTTACCAACTAGCGGTAGAGGGTAATCTCGAGCACCAACCTAACCTATTGTTCAAGAGAATGACTATCCCTATTGAAAATGATTTTTTTCTGGCCTGCAGTGAGCTATAAATTGGAACACATGTATCGAACTACCTTGCTTTGCTGGGAGATACGTGAGAATTTTATGAGGCGATGTTGTCAAAATATAAATACGGGAAGCATGTTTACCTAACTTCAGAAGAAGTTTTCCTGTTTCAATCAACAGTGGCCGTTAGAAGTACAAAATAGAGATAAAGCTTTAAACTGTCGTCAATCTTACGAAAGTTTCATACCGGGCTCACATAGTTACTGTGATAAACGAAACATTCCGACAAAGATAAACAATTTTTAAATTGCTACCTCTTCAGAATAGTAACCAAACATTAACAACACTAGTAAATATCTACCAAGGTGTTTGTTACGTATTCGTAGTTTCAACTGACTGTCAGACGAGATCATCAACAATGCTGGGGACGATACGGTCGATACTAATCCTTCAATGCACGCTGTTGTTTATTCAACGGGGACTGGCTGTGCGGCCTTTCCAGACCGTAGAAGGTAAGTCTCTAAATTTCAGAACATTCAACTTTTTGACTTAATAGTACCACCAAATTCACGTATCCAGATACGGAGTTGAGGGAGAGCCATTTACCACAAATGTTACTATTGTACCATGAGTGATGGCACGAATGTAGTTATGTACTATACACAACTGTGAACCGTTGCTGCTAAGTTATCAACATTCATTTTTATGGAAGGTCATAATTCAGAGAAAAGTTATGAATTAACAATTGTGGCTGCATTGTATACATTGTACACACGGCGTTACCTTACATGTTCTAATCGTACTATACATCATTTTACTAAGTATGGATTCATACGCCCAATTAAGCTAAACATCAGTCCAAATGTTTCGTATGTTCGGCCAGCTGTTTTCGAAGTGGGCGATTTAATATTTCGATCAATTTCCATACTTCAGGTAAATGAATGCCTTCAATTGAGTCGTTTTCATTATGAACATTGTCTTAATATGTGCAGTAATTAGTGACATGTATACACGCATTGATACCAGTTATACAATGCAAATAAGGTTTCCGAATTAAGCTTTGTTACGTGCTATGGCCATGACAACTGTTTATGAAGACGTATTCATCCCCTCCCCACCCCTCCCCTTCCCAAGCCCTGCTCATGATGGTTGTATGTTCAGAAGCTACCATAGAACTCTGGACAGTGTTGTGTCGAATATATCGTTAGTTGCAGTATCATGAAGCTAAATGTAGCCTACGTCAGCATTCACTGATAGATTAATACTTCTAACGATTTAACGGTTGGAATCAGGTCACTCTTAATAACGGCAAACAATTCATATGAGATAAAATGTTGAAAAAAATTAGTCGGATGTGTCGATTCAAAATATCAGTCAGTTATTCAGTTATTTCAAAATATCATTCAGTTATTCAAAATATCATTCAGTTATTCAAATTCAGTTATTCAAAATATCAGTCAGTTATATAGGAAGTTCGTTTCTTATTTGAATTCACGCGAGACCCTGTTTAACTATAAGGTATTATTCAGCGAATTAACATGGTAAGATTGGAAGTTTGCAATCCGTGAATAAGCTTGCCTCTCGATTAGGTACATCGTTTTGAGTGGTTATAGTTCCCCTCACCCTCATTCCTGGCCAAGTCGTCCCATGTCAGCACAACCCACCTCACCCCACTTCTATGGAGTCTACTCTGAACATTCGAAAGATGGTAAATAAACATATATGGTTAAGTCAAAGTTCTAGATCCAATAGTAAGTGACCGACCGGCTGGTTCAAGTTACTCGTTTAGATTGCTTGTCAAAGGCAAAAGGAATCAATTTTCACCCTCTGAGTTTCACGGGGTCAACAGGTTATCTCAAATGGACTCAAAATTGTCCATTTTCTCTGTGATTTATACTAGATGACTTTTGCTTTGGCAGTAAGTTGTGAAAATATTTCACAGTGTATGAACAATATCATGTAACTCTCATTCATTAAAATAACAGTTATTAAAGGGATAGTTGGTGGCAGAGCTGATTTGCTAGTTAAAAACGTGGTAAAAGAAAATGACCTCTCATTTGTCTATATTTCACATAAGAAAACTGTTATTTCTGGGTATTGAAACATTTGGAATAAAAGTTCGATTCTGTAAAATCCTTATACGTGAATGAAAGGGTTGATGCCCAAAAGGGAGTGCTACAAATAAGAGCTGGAAATCTCTGATATTTTCTGGTTCTCACTTAATTCTTGGACAAATTTAACTCACTTGCTCCACATCAATCAGATAGTTATTTGGAATTTTGAGCAAATTGTATGGCAATGAATGTGTGGAGTCACATTAGTGAGTGCAAGTTTTCAGAGAGGTCAAATGTCATCTTTGGTCACCAGGGGTTAAAACTTGAAAAACATGTAAACACAATTTAGCTCCCTAAGTGAAGCATATTTAAGCTTCATAATTAGTTTGTAGGTCAACCTTGTTGAGCAAAAGAACCCTTCTATTTTCTGTTGCAGTCAAATGTAAAATTGAGGTCATGAGAACTCAAGGTCTGGAAACATTGTTGATAATGTAACTCCAGAAGTTTAGCTTGGATGACCTTGATAAGTAATAAATGGTTCCACCTTAATTGGTGAGTAGAAGAACTTTGGTTTTCATAGAGATCTAAGGTCACAGAGATCAAAGTCTGAAAATTGGATAAACTCAGTAACTGCAAAAGCAACTTTTGAATTTACTTCATACTTGGTATGTGGTCCCAATTTGAAGAGTAGAAAAACCCTACTAGTGTTTTTCAGAGAGTTTCGACATGTTATGTCATAAAAGACAGAAAACATTGTTAACCCAATAACAGCAAGAGCAAAGATTGGATGACTGCATACTTTGCATATGGGTCAAAATTAGTGAGTATATGAATCCTTGTGACTTCAAAAGGACAGCTTGGAGGGCTTAGTACTTGGAATGTGGATCGAGTTTAGAAGAAACTAATTGTTGTTTGTCATATTGGTCAAAACTCATTTGAGACCAACATAGGTCAAAATTTGAAATATAGTGAACTCTAAAAGGAAACTTTAAGTGAATTCCAATGATAATATGCAATCAGAAACTTGTGTGAAGTCTTGTTAAATCTCAAATAAAACGTGGCAGGTAATTAATCACCAAGCCTGTTGGTTTTCTGGTCTAATAATTCAACTTTTTGGACTGACCTGTGACCATAAAACTCTCACACAAAGTGAAATGTTAGCCGTTATATTCTGATTGATAAGATCTTGGAGTTAATGAGTGAAGGTGGGATGGTTATAGATATTACATGCTTGTCACTCAGTTCTCTGGATATTATAAGCTATGAAAAGAGAAGACATGATATATAGTGAATTCACTGATACACGATCATAACAGATAGGGGTTTAACTTTAAGTGAGAGGTTGGTGAATGTATCCGGACCCATGGTGTTCATTAAACGAAAAGGATCACCATGATCTTCGGAACTTCTCACGTACCCCTGACCAGTCGCCTTTCAATATAAATATATAACTTAGACCCGTAGAGTACGGGTCCAAGTTATAGCAGTTATACGGGCCGTAGTGGAGTCATATATTTTCTTATGATATATATGGTCATATAACTTCAGAATTCATTTTTTCCCACAGATAAAGTCTTGTAAATGATTTTAGTCCTAAATGGCGACCCAAGGTATTTACTTCCTTGGTAAGATTAAAGATGACTTACAAACTTTGAAAGAAGGGAAAGTCATTAGAAGAGCATGCTGGTTAGTTCATCAAGCGGGTTTATGGAGAAGATCCTTTGTGGTATATGGTATCGAAAAAGATTTTTTTTGAAAAACTGTTAAACATCTTGATCGCATTTCCCCAAATTATCAGAGTGCGTGTTGAATAAATAACCAAGTGTCCATATGCGTGCGCATGTTTGCGTTGAACAACGTCGCCGTTGGATTACCACAGTCACCTCAGTGTTCCAAAGCTCCACACCTTCAGTTGAAACGGAAAGGAAATGGACCCTGACTCTTCAACATTAAAACTTCGGAATTAAATGAAGGAGGAAGAAAGTTAGAAAGTGATGTCTTTTCGAATTAACTCACCCATCATCTTAAATAAAAGTAGAAATGTGTGGGTGGAGTCGGTCTACCCTGCGTATCTAATCTATCATTAGTGATGTGTCAGCTGACGATTGTGAAGTGAGGGCGTGCTACCAAATATACATCACTGCACTGTTTTATAGAGGTGCAGCTGCCTTGTCAAAATAGGCGCTGTTCTTTCCTGGTTAACTATCCTTGAACAGATCACGTTGACTTGGCTTGTAAGAGGGATTTAGCGGTTTATCCAAAAATCGTTGGACTTCAGGATCACAAGAGGTCTTACATAACATCGGATTTTTTTTCAATGGTTTCAAAAATAGAAATGCATAGAGTAGTCTACTTTCATTTTTTAAAACACTGATTGCTGGAAAGGTTTAATACACAGTCTGTAGGCCTTCTTTAGAACCGCTAACCTAGGATTTCCGAAGCCTATCCTCTGTAACGTCGGGCGAAAAATAAGAATTAAAATATGAGTTTTAGGATGAGATGGATGATTACTCTAAGTAGAGAAAGAATGTTATGAGCAGTAGCATTGTAACTGGTAAAACTTAAAGGTACACTAAGAACAGAGAAAGTAAGAAGAAAAATAGAGATTAGAATATATTTAATCACCTATGCCTCGCCATGTACTATTTATTAGGCCTAGCCTAGTAATGGTATGGCTTGTGTTACTGTTATGAAGTCATGTATAATTTTAAAAGCTTATAATGATTTTTCCACCATGACTAGGACTCTAGCATAGTATGCCCTAGGCGTAGGCCAGTAGTGGAAGACGTGTCATACTAAGAATCATTTATGTGTCGTTCTCCTTGCATTATTAAGTGTACGTCTAGGCCTAACTATTCTAATAATGGTTTCCCCACCACGATAAAAGGCAAAACAGTTACGAAGATGTGCCATTCTGAAAAAACTTAAAGATCTGTTTAATTGGCTCCAATTATAACACACTATAGCTAGGAATGTTTTGTGATTATGTTGTAATCCACCTGCCACGGTCGTAAATCGACCTCAGGCTCTACAATTAATTAGCCTGCATAGCTTCTTAACACCATTAGGCTCTTTGTGTAAACACTGCGGAAATATGTTCACGTCTACAGTGTAGTTAAATGTACAGCATTCACACAAAGACCCTCATATAAGAAAAATATGTGGCAGGCCTTGCAGGCTAATTGGTTAAATGAGGTCATTTTATGACCAAGGCAGGTCGATTACGTAATCTCAAGAAACTTTTCTATGATAGCGTGCTATAGTTGGGGTCTATACAGCAGACCTTTTTAGGAAGAAATATAGGCCTAACAAGTTTTCTACTGCGACCTGACTTCAGCAAAACATACCCCAGCTGTCAGGAAGTGTGTCGTTCTCAAAAGAGTTCATGAAGTAGTATAGGCCTAGCTATAGGCCTATATATCTAATAATGATTTTCCCGCCACAAATGTGACTCAGTTGTGAGATTAAGCTGTTAATATATTGAATGTAAATAGTGAGGGTTTACCAACCCCCTCTCCATGCCCCACTGGGCCTAATCTAATTCCTTGTGGTATGGTAGCAACTATATCCATAGGCCCATATTTATCATATGGAAGTCATGCATTAATATATATTCTAGGCTCAAATAATAAATATCCTTATCGTTCCCATTCACCAGGTAGACTTCAAACCCTGCATCCTTAGTTGCGATTAAGTGAAGGGTTTATACTGAGGATCAACGTGACAAGAGATATAAATCATGGTACGTATCTCATCATATCTTAAAGGATTGACTCCATGCAGATATTACTTGTAAGCAAGCCTTGCTTTTGAGAGATAGCAAAGAGTCCAGTGCAGGGCAAATTTTTAATCATCATCTGAGACGACTAGTTTCTGTTCAGACGACCAAAATCAGCTTGAAGGTCGTCTGGCGGAGAACTAGTTCTCTTCAGATTGCATAATTGTAAACTTATTTTGTTGGTATCTACCCTCCATCACTATGGAGATATTGAAATGCCAGAATATAAAGAGGTAAACATAGGATCCACTCATAGGGGAGTTTTGCTGGCCCAAAGTTGGTGTTCTATTCACCAGATCTGCACATCCTTCCTTCTGATGCATTGATGCATATTGATCATAGTTTACTATTTTGCTGTTTTGACAATATAGAAACATTACATTAAAAATTTCTTTTAAAATTTGCCCAGCACTGTAGTGCCTTGTGGTAGTTGAATGATCTTTGAGAGTTATGGTTTTATACTGAAGTAATACGGTGGCCTGGGTCAATTGTGGTGCACTTAATAACTGAACAAATATCAAGTTTAATATTTATAGCTTTTTGCAATATCTTAATAACATGTGTATTGTATATATCTTGACAAAATAAATTGATGAAAATGTTGGCAATTTCCATAGAAGTATCTTCGCTTATAATGGCGCCTTTTCGATAACTACTGTTTTATGGCAACAGTCTACTTAAAAGAATGGACTCCATATGAAATTAACTGGCATGACCTCAGATGAGTTACAAATAGTATCCTTTAATGTATATTTGACAAATTTTTACAAAAGATCTATAAAGGTTTGAGTAAACGCCTATTTCTTTCATCATTTCAAAAGTTTCCATTGAACACAAACACTTAAGAGTTGTGCTGATGTAGTAAGTTAACCAACATGAAATACTATAACACAAAGTTCTGTATGTTATTTCCCTTGATTCTTGCCAAGAGATATGCAGGTTAGTGTTTAATGATTAGTGTTCTATAGAGATATGCAGGTTAGTGTTCAGTGATTAGTGTTCTATAGAGATATGCAGGTTAGTGTTCAGTGATTAGTGTTCTATAGAGATATGCAGGCTAGTGTTTAGTGTTCTATAGAGATATGCAGGTTAGTGATTAGTGTTCTATAGAGATATGCAGGTTAGTGTTCAGTGATTAGTGTTCTATAGAGATATGCAGGTTAGTGATTAGTGTTCTATAGAGATATGCAGGTTAGTGATTAGTGTTCTATAGAGATATGCAGGTTAGTGATTAGTGTCCTATAACATACAGTACTTTGCAAGTCACCCATTAATTTAGTTTGTATTTTCTTCTTTTCTATTTTCAGTTAGAGCTGAATTTATCCGTCAAAGTGCTGGATCGTAAAGCACCTTACCTCTTTGTTTGGTGGAACGAAAACGATGGTTGTGCGGATGGCTTCTTGGTGACTTGTGAATGTCAGAGCTTTCATCTCGGAAAGGATAAACCTACTCCCAAACAAGCGCCTACAGATAAATCGTCTGCATGGTACGGTAGCCTTGCAAAAGCCATGCAAAATGCAGAGATTGTTACAGTTCATCCGCAGCGGAGTGGAACAAGTCTGTGTAAGTTGAGTGACGTGGTGGAGGTACAGAGTAACAAGGCGAAAAAGAAAAGAAAAGGAAAACAATGCAAGAAAAAGACAGAGAAAAAAGAAACACAGGAAGATGAAAAGAAGGAAGAGGAAGAAGAAGAAGAAAATGCTGCCTCCAGTGGTCACCATGGTGATGATGAAAATGATGGAAATGAGCAAGGAGAGGTGACTGAAGAGACAAGTGAAGAGGAAATAAAGAACCCAATAGATGTTGACATCTTCCAGAGTGACATGGAGATGGGCAAGGAGATTAGAGACTTTGATATCAGCATCGGCATGGAGACAAATGTTACCACAACCGAAGACTTGGATCAGGATGAAGAAGAAGAAAACATCTCAGACCCAAGAAATGAAGAGACCATTGCAGCTGTTCCCATATCCATCGGCTCTATGTCTGATGCTATCCAAGATATGCTCTCACCGTCTGCTCTGGTTACTGAAGAAGAAACTGTTCCAACCATTTCGATTTCAGCTCCGGCAGATGAACTTGACCTAGATAGTATTAATCCCAAAGCCAAAGAGAGAATTGCTCAACTTAAGGCTCTGAAAGACCAGCAATACTTGGAAAGATACAATAGAAAAGTCAAGAATCGCAAGATAACTTTCATGCTTTGTGAAATATGTGGGGCTGCTGTTTGCAACAAAAGTTTCAAGCGACACATAGAAGCTGTACACTATAAAGGACAGAGAGAAGGCCTATTTGCCTGCAGTATTTGCCACAAAAAATTCCTTTACCCAACTAACGTAAAGAGACATGAGCTGATTCACGCTAATGCCAGGTTCCACTGTCGTTACTGTGAGAATACCTATGCCCAAGAAGGAGCTTGCAGGGTAGGTATTAGGTACAGTAATATCCAAATGTCTGAGGACTAAAAAGGTCCTTGACATATTAGCACACTGCTGGAAAGAAGGATTGGCCAGTGGTATATGTATATATATACAAACACATAGTAGACACACAGCTATATACTAGATACATGTAGGTTGATTCACGCTAATGCCAGATTCCACTGTCGTTACTGTGAGAATACCTATGCTCAGGAAGGAGCATGCAGGGTAGGTAATATAAATGTCTGAGAACTTGGAAGGTTCTTGAAAAATAAGCACACTGATGGAAAGAAAGATGGGCCAGAGATATATATGTATATATACATAAACTAAGTAGACACACAGCAATATATTAGATACATGTAGGTTGTGTTTTGGCTTCATTACACTTCTGTATACCTACGTCATGCTTTTGACCTGCATTGAATGGCAAATAAATATAAATTAAATGATAATCAAGCAGCATTTTTATGTCACTGTCAATGATGTATTTTATTGTACATGAAGTAATAAAGTAGTAAATGATGATAAAATATAAAGTAAATACAATAATTTCAGAATTATGATAAAAGTAATATTGATGTGCAGGCAAACCATTCTCATTCTCTGTGTTTGTATTTGACGTCACCATTAATCTTCATGAGCTCGCTGTTTTTTGTCTTTCTTCAGTCTCACGAGAGGAAGTGTCATAGTAGCGAAGATCCGAAGACTGAGGACACAAAGATGACCGTTACCAAGATGACAAAACTGACCGCTTGGCCTCATTACAAGTCTGCGGACAGGGCGACCAAGATCGTTGAATGTCAAATCTGTAAGAAGAAGATGAAGAGGTCTTCGCTGAGACATCACATGGAGACTCACAATCCAGAGGGTGTGAGTTGTCCAATCTGTCATAAAGTCTATAGCTCAACCTGCAGCCTCAGGACACACACACAGACTCACGGAGAGAGGAAGTTCCACTGCACCGTGTGCGGTAAGAGGTTTCACCAGAGACAAGGCCTAGTAACACACACTCGTATACATACCAATGAAAAGCCACTCAAGTGTCGTATGTGCGGGGAAGCATTCTCACGTCAGCAGGCTAGGATAAACCACGAAAGACGACACACCGGGGAGAAGCCATACCCCTGTACCATCTGTGTGAAAGACTGGAGAGATAGGACCACATACCTGCACCATATGAGAAGGAACCATCCGAATGAGTAAGTGAAGAACAATAACAACTATCATCTAAAATGTGATAATAGGTGCCATACGAACACTGTATAACAACATGTGGGTCTTTTGAACAATGGGTGTGATATAACAACATACCTGGGTCTTTGAACAATGGGTGTGATATAACAACATAACTGGGTCTTTGAACAATGGGTGTGATATAACAACATACCTGGGTCTTTGAACAATGGGTGTGATATAACAACATAACTGGGTCT
>JAAAKB020259000.1:0-10248 GCA_010014835.2 Apostichopus leukothele | reverse complement strand
ACAAGCAGAAATATTTTAAGCTGAATTGCCCTGATGACATAAACACACGCTACTATTGGCAGCTCGTCAGATACTGATTAATATAAAAAATTCATATCTTCACCGGTAAAAAATGCTAAGCCGATGTGGTTTTGACGTAACAGATGCAGAGATTTTTTTAAGAAATCACCAGCTTATCCTTTTTTATATTTAATGTGTTTTGGTTCGCAAGGCATCCAAGTATCAAAAGAGCCATCTGTAAGAAATGTGATATGCTGTTAATCCCTGGAATTACTGCTACGGTCAGGATTAAAGGTAAGCTCTTTCTTATTTGTGACAATGTTTTCCAAAACTGACTTCTATTCTTGAGTTCTATTTCTTATGTTTGACTTCTGTTTCTTTTCTACTTTTTTCTCATTTGCTCTTTGCATTTTGATCCGAATCAGGATTTTAATCTGATTCAGCGTTTGAATCTGTAATATCTTGGACTAATTTTTGGCTTGTGTCGGAGCAAGCATAATGGCTTGTATGCCATTGACCACTTGCATACAGTATGTCCCAGTGCTGTAATACAATATCAAGCTTCCAAATGTCTTGACACATTAAAGATGCCTTCAAAATATCTGCCTTATACCAGCAAAAGTAATTTACTGCCAGATTTACATAATATATCTCCATAAATGTCACAAAGTTTTGTACAGTTGATTAATTAGACAGTTCAAATTTTGCAGTTGAATTAAGACTTAATGCTTTCCACATACTTTGCTAATTCAAGAGTTTTAAGCAAATATTCATTTGCTCCCCTATTCAGATGTAAGCAATTTTGCATTTTGCAGAAACTGTGCTGAATTGATCTTTCCTACTACTATATAATTTTTTATGACTATTTGTCATGAATTGTTGAAATTATAGTATCCATGTACATTATTTGATAGTTTTAATGTTTTCTTCTTATTTATTTTTTATTTATTTCTCCCCCCCCCCCCCCTCCCCTCCTTCCCTTTTTCCTTTTACTTCCTACCCCCATCTTTCTTCAACACATCTTCTGTTTTCTCTAAAATTTTGTAAAGACCCAAAAAACCTTACAAGTAAAAAGATTTTTTGAACTTTTAACAAAGGGAATTTGGTTATTGATGGTAACAGGGTTTTTTTTTTTTTTTTTCCCCCCCCCCCCCCTTTCTCTCCCTCTTTTAGCCTTTAATTGCGAACCCCCATTTTGGTCAACAGTTCTTTCGTTTGCTGAAAAATGTTGAAAAGCGTCAAAAACGTTTACAAGTTCAGATTGTTATTTTGCAACTAAAGGAAAAAACTTTTGACTCCTTTTCATAATTTGAAGAACAATTATGTTGCTTGAGAATTATTTGTCCTTAATATTAATTTGTTTTGTAGAAATTAATAGCATACTAGATGTTCAGCAACATGTCAACATTGTGTTGAAACCTTGAAGTTTCCATACAAGTCTCTGTTTGACCATGAAATAAGAATAATGAGTGGAATGTTCACATCATTTTGCAGCATCAAGGCTTCATGAAGACAAACATTTTATGGGAAAGAAATTGACCTTACTTGGTTAATTCATAAATTATCTTTGAAGAAAATGAGGCCTTTGTTGGTCATGAATTTTGATGACAATCCTCACTGTGTCATTGGTATGGTAGATTCTTAAAATTCCTGTTCATATATCAAAATTCATTAAAAAGAACATTTTTTCCTTTGAAATGCTTTTAATTTGTTTTCATATTGAAAGCAGACATGATGATGTGAACAATTTGCAACAAAGACAATAGCAGTAACACCACCGGACAGTCCCTTTAAGGTTTATGTTAATTTGCATGCAGTTATACGTGCATAAGCTTACATAACCATATTTTGTCATTTATTGTGTTACCATGGGAGCTATCAGTGAAATATTTTATCAATAGTTCCATGGTGTTACCATGGAAACTTGATAAGAGCTCTCCTCTGTTCTTTCGTGCAGCTCATCGACAGAAACACAAAGTTGTGCAATGTGTGGAATGTGGTAAAGTGAAGAGGTTTGTTTACAATCCCAACCATATCCTTTGGGTGGACAAACCAGAGGCTGTGTATCATCCACAAGGTACAGTAATTGGAGACAATTAAGTTTTTTCTTAAAGTGATTTTCAACTTTTCATAACAACATCTTTCCACTTCTCGCCCATTTTTCTATGAAAGTCTTTAAGTGCAACTTTCCTGAGTGAAAGTTTGTTTAACTTTGATTTGTGTCTGTCTCTCTTTGACCAAAGAGTTCCAGTTTTGGTCTCTGGTAGCCTATTTAGCCTATTGAGAAAATTAATAAGAACAACTTGTGCCCTGATATGTATCTGTCAAGTATGCTAGGTTAATAATTTGCTATTAAAGTGTGACAATGCCAGAATATGCCAATATGTGAATATTCCAGTTTACTTGACAAGTGTCGCATAAATGTGAGTCTGTTAAATTGTGCAAATACATTTCCGCCTTCATCTGTTGCATATCTTTTAATTTTCTCACAGAAATGGAGGATAGAAGAGTGGCAAAGAGTGTGCAGGAAACACAAAGAAAGCCATCCAAAGAGGCAGAGAATGCTTCCAGGAGTAACGTTACCTGAAAATATGGCCGATTACCAGCATCCCACTCAAACTATGCAATTATAGATAAGATTTCAGAGCGTGGAGCGGACATCAGAAGTGGTCGTGGATAAGTGGATCTGCCCTGGCTGAAGTGGATCGGATACCGAGGTCTCGTGTTTAAGAGAATTAATGAAGCAAAGGAACCCAGTTGATTCAACTTTCAGCATCGTAATAATGCATTTTGTTGTTTTGTATCTATAATTGACTTTATAGTTAATTGCTCTCTCTGTGATCCCACACAGGGACAACTGATACAAGAATGTACTTGTTTTGGGAACGATCAATGGGCAGTTGAGGTCAACAATGATTATACATGGCTGTTTTACATATTCTGAACTTGACATCATTCCTTTAAGTCTCTAGATGCCAATAGTTGGAGGACAAACCTTTGATGATAAATTTTGGAAAAATTGGACTTGATGGTAGAATGTTGAGAGATCATTGAACTCATACAGACAAGAGCCTCATACTCCAATTGAGTCTTTTCTGAGACAGAAGAATAATGGCATGCTTTGACTGTCAAACTAACCTGCAATTACATTAGATAGATTGGTCTGTTAATCTGTGTTATTATTTAAGGACATTGCAATGATGTTAGCAACATAAGCTACATGCCTAGGCCATGGACAAACCACTCTCCAGGCCTGCATGTCCCTATGGGGAACACTTTACAATTCCTTCCTCTGAAGATTTCTCTCCAACTTAATCATAAATCTGTCTCATGTAGGAAATTGCCTTTCCGAGATATTTTGTCTTTAACTTTTGACTTTTCTTAACATATGTTTAATTTTGTTTTTTGTCTTCATTGAACTCAGAAGGCAAAACAATACATCAAACTGATATTCTGACACTGTTTCCTGTGTTTTCTTTCAGATTCCTCATTCTAAGAGCATGTCATATTGAACAATGCTGTGGAATTTGTGAGGGCTTAAAAACAAGGCAAAGTTATTGATTCCATTCACAAGTTTGAATTGAGTGTGATGGTTTAAGATACCTTGCAATTCAGTGAACAATAAATAGGAATCCCCTCTAGTGTCTCCCCCTCCCCCAGGGCCCCATACACCCCCTCCCCTTGCCATAATTTATGTAGACTTCCACATACAACTCTCCTTTCACAATGGGAAAAAATGCCATTTCTAACGGTTTTACAAGTGTGGTGCTACAGACATTTTCACATTTAATGCTGTATCAAAGTAGAATGAAAAACGAGTCAAAGAAAGCAAAATCAAATTTGTCAACATTTTAATCTCACATGATTGAAGATTTACATTGTATTTGGAATAATTTCACACACGGTAATAAAAAGACAACTTATTCACTGTTTCTCTTAGTCCATTTATTTGTGATTTTTTAACAAAATAAACACAACATTTGTATTGACAGAACAGCTTAAGATGCCAATATTCCAAAGTAAAATGACTAGGAAGGTTTTTTCCCATTGGAACTATCCAGTTACGAAAGCCTGTGAATGTTTCCAGTTGCGTCAATTTTTGTGAATGGTTGAGATATGCCATAAAACTTGAGAGAATCAGTACTTAGTAAGATTTCTATGAATCCCTGCATTGAAGCAATTGTTTGCCTCAAAACACTATGCAGATTATATGAGAAGCAAAGAAGTAAAGAGATGGGGAAGCCTTCCCCAAGAAATGGCTGCCACAGTCAAATCCCTTTCACATAAACAACTTAAAAGATTAAGGTCATTTGCAATGTTCTGTACAAACTATTATTTACATTTATGTAACCAAGAACTCAATCAAATGCTTGCCATTTGGACAATACAATTCCAAAAGTTCTGTTGCAGAAACCTGACATGCTTCCAGGTGATACTAACATATTATTTAACCCTTTGTCAGTTTCGAAGCGATAAGATTTTGTAGACAAAAGAACGCCACTATAACAGGCCTTCAAAATTCAGAATAATTGCTGAGGCTTGGATGATAATGATGTTGAGATGTACTTTCCTCTGTGTCAGAAATACATAGACCCTGGCTACTATTCGAACATAGTCTTATAGATAGCTTAGGGCGATCAGTACTATCATGTTACGTGCAAAGATGACAAGGAGACTTGTGTTGCTAAGGAACAACGAATCATGCAGAATTTTTTTTATTTTTGGCCACTTTTTATTCCTTATTTGAAAAGGGTATCTTTGACGATGCAAGCTAAATAAATACAGTGATATTAGCAATGTTATTTTTTAATTCCGTAAAATGTGTATCCAGTCAGAGCAAGAATAGCTGCTGGTCCTGCCCAGATTCTTCAATAGGGGTGGATCAGGAATTTCTCCAAAGATGGGGTCCGGAGACTAGTATCGATAGAAATTACTACCAAAAAGGTGTGTATAAGAGAAACAGGTCAAAAGCAAGGAATGTCCACGACTCAAAATGCAAAGCACCTTTAATTTTCACACTATATAGCTTGCTTTGAGCAAAATTATATTATGCTAGCAGCTAATTTTTAGTGCTGAAAAATTTCAGACGAGGGTCTCAGGCTCCATGGAGCCCCCTTGATGGATGTTGCCTGGTAACTTCTGTATTACATTCTGGGTTGCCTATTTTATAAAATCACAAGTCGACTCTTTTGTTCCCCTTGTATTTTCTATTGCTTTCTGGTAAATTGTCAGACATTGAAAATCCAAGCTTGGTAGTATCAACATGCACAAGTCCATGTTTAATCCTAGTAACTGTACAGTATCTAAATGTCATCACCAAATTCTTTCCATCTCAAACTTTAGGATGAGCCTGTCACAGTCATCTAACTAATATCTAACATCTATCTCGTGGAATTACATCGCCTATCTCAGTGATGGACAGTCGTGGTCATTTTTATCTTGCTTGTCTTCAAGTCTATCAGAGGATTGGGTCTACCCGATTACCGGCGCACTGCTGGGTCCCAGTTGCTGAAGGCATACTTTTCCTCTAGGTTGCAAAGGGTGCTTGGTTTTCATTCAAATTGCTTGTTTCAAGACTCCATTGAGATGGGATCACTGAGTGGGTAGCAGTGCGTGCAGCAGTCTGAACCTCCTGTTTATTCCGTTGGTTTAATAAGAAGGTTACTCTCAGGATTGATCTGAATTGTGGTTGGAGATTCCACTGGTTTTCTAAACAGAGCTCTATCTCCATGCATGTACACTGATGATGAAATTAGCAGTGTGATTCTTCTACATGTGTCAGAAGAGTACACTGGTGTTGTACAAAGAGGGGGCACTTGAAGGTGACTAGTTTGATGATGAAGATAGCTGCAATATTCATCTCCCTAACTAGGATAATTGTTGGGTACAAAGAGTTTGATGATGGATGTTTGCTGTAAGATTCTTAACTAGGAAAGTTGCTGCTCAGAAGATGTGAAGATGGTTTATCTTCTGCCTGACAATGAGATGCTATATGTCCATTCTTGCCACACTGCAAAAGAAGCAAATAAAACAATGACATACACATATTGTGTTATACAAAGATCTCTTGGTGCTTTCTGTAATATTTCTAAGGTATCCAGTACTAGTAGCGATACACCATAGACAAGCTCCCATTTGGAAAGTTTGTAACCATAACCGTGGATGACTTCTTAGTGTACTCAGAGACATACAGAGATACGACCCCATGATACCCATCCCAACCCAACCCCCCCTCCCACATGTTGAGATGAGGAACTGGTGAGTGAATGCATGCATATCACTTTGTCATTGTTACTGCCCAGTTACTTGGCATTCATGAAAGTCTGATCCTTTCCCTAGTGGTAATAGGGCCAGCGATGAAACAAATTTGTGACTAAAATTGCCAATCATAGTGTATTTGCACTGATTGTCATTGATAGAATATAACTACAGACTCATCACACATCTGGTCTACTTAACACCACTCACAACAAAGAGGTTCCTTACCCTGTAGCACTTGATGTGGTCCATGTTCCTTGGGTGGTAAGGTTTCATTTGATGTTTGTGCTCATCGTGTGGGCCGTACGGAGTGTTTGGTATTCCGGCTCGATAGGTTGTTCCTTTGATATTGGTGTCCTTGGCACCTAATACCTGGATACCCTGCATGTCAAACAACAAATACATCGTTAAAACTGGGTTTTGCAAAGTGAATCTGCAGTTCGCCAACACATTGTCCAAGGAATCAGACATCTCCAGTCTAGATGGATGCTGCGATTCATTTTATTTTGGAAATAAAATTGTCTATGTTTGCAGCAATCATTGATTGGTTAGGTTTATGTGAAAGGGGACATCAGGACAATTTATGACGTTTGAAGTGTGAATTAACATCGAATCCAAAACAGGTTAAGAAGTGTGACTTGCCTTTAAAATGTTCTGCTACTTTGTTATTCTTTAACGTATCAGAGCC
The DNA here is from genome assembly GCA_010014835.2 of Apostichopus leukothele. NCBI lineage: Eukaryota > Metazoa > Echinodermata > Holothuroidea > Aspidochirotida > Stichopodidae > Apostichopus > Apostichopus leukothele. The sequence goes on along the minus strand of JAAAKB020259000.1, from coordinate 3,302 downwards.
ATAAATTTTTTCATCCTGTAAACTAGCCTTCTTTTTTTCTCAATAGCAATTAATTGACTCAACAAATGTAAGACACCCTCCTACGCTTTGACACAAAATGAAGGATAGCGAGTGTGTCAATAATGATTTGTTATCAGAAAGACAATATTTTCATATAAATAAGAAATAATAAAATGTCACATACTGTAATTGATCAAATGTAAAATGTAAAAGGAAGTTGATAAGTGTTCAGCTAATGAACTCCAATTTAGTATCAAACAGCCTCAAGAAATTGCTCAAAAGTGTCTTTTAAACAAATAAAAACATTCATTTCTCCCTCATTTCCATATATCTACAATCATTACAAACCTTGACTGGCGGTGCTTTGTGGTCTGCATTTGGGTTGGACGGACACTGCATCACTTTATGACCTGGCTGTCCGCAATAATGGCAAATCAACTTCTTCAATATTTCTTTGTAATCCACTGATGAGGGTAAATTCATGTCAAACTTTGGACTGCAAGGGGAAAAAAAGGGAACAACTTTGAGGATACATTTTATCTTGTTTTCTGTCTCAAATATGGTCACAGAACAATAGACAACAGTTAGTGATAAGTGATGATGAGTGCTCTGTGGAAATATTTATTTTCAAAATATTTTTATAAACTTCTACCTCAGTACAGAACATACACCATCAATTTGTCAAAATATAGGTGCATGCATCATTGTATCCTGAAGATATCAATTTTTCAAATTTGGTGACATTTTGTAAATGGAATCTGGCATCAGCAGAATGTCTGATGACATCAGTGCAGTTCAGCTGAAAATGTCTCTGTTTTTCTGTTTAATTTTTTGTCATTCATTTATCTGCAAAGTAAAAGAATATTTCTACGAAAGAGTTACATTTCGATGAAATTCTCAGTATATAGAATATAGACGGTCTGATGTTTTGAATAAAGTAGGATAAAAAACCCTCTAACTTTTATCTATTTCCCTACACAGGCCTTTTGCAATAGAGAAGCAGTTTGTTAACAGCTGTTTTTTCCCTCTCTCTCTTCATATTTTAAGTACAAATAACTTTGACAGCTGAGCAAACGTTCCAAATATATCAGGTTTCGAGAATGAAACAACAAGAAGATTATATTAAACAGCCTAAGTAGAGCTTTTGAAGAGTATTTGCCCAGATGACATCACACACCCCCTACTATCATCAAACTCCCTGGTATAGTAGTTGAAGGTTTTTAAAGCCAGTCAAATATAGGTTACATTCAATCATCCATATCTCAAGTCATGGGCTAAAGATTGAGATGGTAGTTTCAACTGGCAGTGAGGAATATTTTTCTCTTTAATATATATGTTTCACATTGTTTGTCACCAGAAAATCATTTTTAAGTCTTGCTCTAGGAGAACATTTGGAGCATTTGGAGAGAAAATGGAATACGTCAGTGAAAACACAACCGGCTACTTGAGGTTTAATCATGATTCTAAATGGAATAAGCACACGGTGTTAGTCTTTGGCTGTGATATATAATAGGCAAATTATGACTTACTGTTGGAATTTACACTGCGGACCATCTAAACAAAAACCATTCAAGTAATTCTGACACATCACCCTCCGGACATGCCTATTTTTACAAGTAGGACCTATCAGAGAAAGAAAACATATGAAAGCATTTTGAAGACATGATAAAACCACAAAAGACAATTGACACTATTATTATACATAAAACCACAACTTTTCTCAGCCTGTAACTGCTGATTTCATGTGATCAAATTCATCATATTTTTGATCATCAATTAAAGCAGACTGTCTTGATCTTGAAGAAAAAAGTTTTGATGCTACTCGATATCTAAAACAACATAACAAACTTTTGACTGGTCAAAAGTTTCATTTCAAATTGTGAAGTAAAATTTGCTAACTACTTTAAAATTGTCCTATTTATGCTCATCCTTACTGCTGAATTAATAATATGATCACATTTATAATTATAATCTAGTCATCATATAAAGTATCTTTTGGAGATTTTGAGAACAAAAAGGTGGGGGGGGGGGAGATGCTACCTAATACTATAATAGCATAACAACATTGCTCATTAGCTGACTAGTCAAGTATCATTTCAACTAATGAAGTAGAATTTGAACATTAAAATATTCCAATTTGCTTTTAACATGTTATACTACCTAGGAAAATGTGTCTAGGCAATAACATGTTTGGGGTTGAATCAAATCAGTTGTTAAGTACTCAATCATTAATTTTGATTCATAACAGATATCTAGGTGATGGTTTAGAGTATTATACTCTGTTGGTTTGGTAAAATGGTTGATCAACTGGAGAAAGCTGCTTTAAATTATCATTAATGGTTTGATTCCCAAGATTCAATGACAGCTAGTTTTATACATTAACCATATCAAGACTCAGAACTGTATTTTACTACAGTATTTTACTATAGTGTTTTTCTCAATTTGCTGAAATAGCTCCATCACTTCATATTTCTGTGGCTCAGTAACAAAATAACACTGCATTGTGTAATGTATTGTCATTATTATCATATTTTGACTTAACTTTTGTCAATTGTGCATGTAAATTTTGTAAAAAAATTCCAACCATAGAAATACAGACAAACTTCATGTTGGTACTGTCATGGTGTCACCATAGTGTATGCGTCTCAGAATAACTTTTTGAAGACGAGTAAAACCCTGATTCCTGTATTATATGAGGGACATGATGTAATAATCTGCAAAACTTTATATGATGATTACAAAATAAATCATCCTTTCAATATAGTAGCTATGGAAATGGCCTGCAAGAAGATTGTTTCCAACAGCGGTTCTGCTCAAAGGAGTTATCTTACCATGTTTGCAAAATCCCCTGTCATACCAAGGACAATCCTTTATCTTGGAGTCTGGATCAATGTGAAGGAAAGGGCAATCCTTGTTGTTACACATGCCTACAAAGAAAGTGAAAAAAATGAAACCACTATCAAGATAATTGAGATGGCTCAAACTATCAGAATGCAAAATTGACAATGCCTGATTGTGTTCCTTGTGTATTCTGTCTTCTGCCATCACAGAATAAATTGGTACTTTTTGTTGTTGTTGGCATTAATGCCTCAACATATGTTTGATCTGAACCATATAAAGCTTGGCACTAGCACAATCAAAGACCTATTGGTCTGAACACATTCCAATGAAATTTTATCTACTTCTCGGCTTATCCGCTTCTCAGCCTTTTGGTTAAGATCATGTGTAGTATCTGTTCCCTTTCGAGGGGAATGGTGATACACACCCGACAATGATCACACAGTCACACTCCCGATGCAAGG
>JAAAKB020258989.1:0-10249 GCA_010014835.2 Apostichopus leukothele | reverse complement strand
GTCTGTAATGTTTATTCAGTGCTGGTTCCCCGGTTAAGCCGCGTCCGTCGTCCATGCTCAGCTGCAAATGTGGCATTCATTACCATATCCAGGTGTGCAATGAGGCTAGTACCAAGGATGGTGGAAAATTCATTTATTCTGAATCCATGGTGTACATGCCAGGAAAATTGCCTAAACGTCATCAGTGTTGCTCGGAAAATTAAGCCGGCTGAAAGTCTTGAAAAGTACCCTCCTGTAGGTTACATCTCTCCAAGTTATCCCAGTCACAGAAGCGGGTTCACTTTGGTAATTAAATGTCTATAGAGGAGGTGAGGGTGAGGGGGTGTGTTCTAATGGTGTCAGTACACAGTTTAAACACGGGTGGTTATTTTTTGACTTTCTAGCATATTTCAAGGATATCCGTTATACTTTTCAAAGCAACTATAGCCGTGGACAGCATTTTTTCTTTCATATAAGATTGATCGACTAGACCTTTACAGACTACTTTGTATATAGCAGTCTGGGCGAAGTTATATCATCAAGTAGTATGGCTAACCACCAGCCGTATAACTACGACGTGTTGGGCGAAGAAGAATCCATCAAAGTTAGTTTATATGCATATCTTGTACACTATACACTATTGTTGTAACCTCATCAAATAGTGGAAACTGAAACGCATACATATATAGTTATGCCTCTGTGTATACAGTACGTGAATAATAACGACGTGGAAATGAAACGCAATTGTTGATTTAAGCCACGGTGGCATATTTTGATGGCGTGACGACGGTCTGTGCAAGGCTTGTTATTGAGTGTCTTACAAGGTGATGCTGTCTGCAAGGTTATAGCTAGGCTGCATCATAATTGACATGGGAATCCAATACTTTCTCAACAATGTCATATCGACTTTATTGAGTTCATCGTGCCAAGCATTGATCTGACGTGAGTCTAGTGTACAAGGCTGGCATTGTAATTCGATAGTTTTGAGTACAGCAATAAGCCTGCCTCGCTTCAAACAGTAAAGCGATAGCAAGCATGTATACATCTTCTTTGGATGAATAATCAACTCAAACTCACGTAGCCTACAAGTCACAGAACATTTGCTTTCTTGCACCAGTCATTATATTGAGCCATATGATGATGTTACTATGATAGAACAAAACTCTTGGTTAGGCTTACGGCTCGGGATTCCAGTATCCGACAGTGCTATATGATGGAATATGGAAATATGAGATTCTGAATGGACCACAGAATGCTGTAATTATTCACGTGTGATGTCATTTTTATTTTTTACCGAAGAAAGTGGTTCGGAAATTTCCAAAGCGAGATTTGGAGAATACTGACGTATCACGCGAATTTTGATATTAAAAGTAAGTCTCTAAGAATAGTTATGTCATAAATAAAACGTTGGCTTTTATGTTATGTTGTGTAAAGAAAATTCTATTTTAGAAACGATGCTATTGAGGCACTCATTCCCAGAGATGAAAATTATTGCTTTGTTCTTTTGTAATGTAAATTCCTGGAAAAAAAAACTATATATACAAAAGGAATTATTTGCCCCGCAGGCTGTTGACCTGAACCCATTAGCTATAAAAGCCTTTTGATTGCTGTTGCAATGTCTTAAAGGGTTTCAGTTCTTAGTTACCCATGACCATTTCGACGATGCAGTATTCATTGCACCTTTTACACGATGAACATTTAGCTACACCGATGACCGCTGTATGTGGTCAATTTGTACTGTAAAACGTAACAAATCTAAAATGGAAATGGGAAGGAGAATCATTTTCTGGCAAATCTTAGGCACAATCCTATATAAATCTTGCACAAACTTAACTGTGCAAGCACTTTTGATAGCCCTTCAGAAGACTGAATTTGATAATGTTAATTTTCTGTACTATAATTACCATGCCGATACATAAATGTACCTAGTCAGTACATAAAGAACGGCTATAGTGCTCTAAAAGGATTTTCAGGATAATGTACGAAAACAGACGCAACGTTAGTTAATATATACTAAGTTTGGCATCTTACTTAGTGTAAAATTAATTGCTACATTGACCTACACACATTATATTTTCAATTGATATGGCCAACCCGCAATTGGAAAACAGATGGCTTGGACTATCATGGCATTGACAACGTTACCATGCCTTGTAGATTTTGAGCTGGGATGAGTGACAAAACATCTCTTGTAATGTAATATTCTAATTTCACCATCGAGCTTACATCTACTTCAATCCGTCTGATTTTTCCATATTTTATGCTTCCAAATATGTTAAGAAAGCAGACTTTTCCATGATTTTGGTGCATGCACGTGAGAGTCATCTGTGCTTTAATGTTGACTTTATGCCATTGCTTTCTGACGATGCCGATGTGCCAGGGTTTTATAAATAAGACGTGTGCTTGATTAAATGATTAAGGCTTTGAACCCTCAATGTCGTTCACGATCTTAATGTATAGACAAAACACTACAATAATCACTGAAGTCAATTTTCACCCCAAAGATAGCGATAATATTTGATTTGCTGTCCATGGATATCATGTTAAAAGCTTTATCAAACAGATAAAGTTAAATCAGATTCTTTCTCTTTTTAATCTTTTACTGTAGATTCCACAAGATCAACTTCCAATGAACAAAATGTTTCCAAACATAAATTTGCGTATCTTAAGTCCACACGAACGGTCATTGCTAGATGAAGTAAGCAACGAGGACTTGCCCAAGGTCAAAACCCTTGTTTTAGAGGAAAGTGTAAATATAAACATCCGGGACTCTTTAGAAAGAAGTCCGTTGATGAGGGTTAGTTTCGTTGACGACAGAACGGCTCGGGAGGGCATGGCAGAGTTGTTTATCCAAAATGGCGCTGACGTGAATATGGTCGATTTACACGGATGCAGTGCATTAATGTTAGCTTGTAGGGAAGAAGGGAAAGAGGACATGGTTAAGTTGCTTATGGAATGCTCGAGGACAGATCCAAATTTACAAGACGAAGATGGTAATACTGCTCTGGTTCAAGCTATTGAAATTGAGAATGTACCAGTTGTGCGAACGTTACTTACAGGTGACTACTCACAACGTGTTGACGTAAACGTTGAAAATTTTAATTCTAAAACGGCGATTGTGATAGCAGCTAGACTTCGTAACAAAGAAATATGTTCTCTTCTGGCGTCAACCGGAAATGTTGACTTAGGACAGGTTCCAAACCACCTTCTTGAAATGTTACCCGAAGAAAGTCTACAGGAAACTTTGCCTGAGCAAAAAGGGCAGACACAAGGCACAAATTCAAACCAAAGTGCAAAAGATGATCCCTCAAGACAATCTAATCCAAAATCACCTTCATCAAATGGTGATGAATCCAGACTAGTGTCTGTTCCTCCGTCTCCACAAATTCCAGTGGAAGCAGGCAAAGAGCAAGATGCAGAGGGTGTGTTAACACAGTCCAATGGTGATAAAGCTACTCAAGAGGTTAACAGTGAAACTTTAAATGACGTGAAAGCAGAAGACAGGGGACAAAATGGCGATGTTGGAGCAAAAAGTGTTGCTGCAGATAAAGCACCAGCGACGCCTGGGAGTGAGAAGCCAGAGGAAGGTCATGATAGCGATAACAAATCCAATGATAAGATAGAAACTCGAAGAGGAAGTACAGATAAAAACGAGGACAGCGAGTCTATTTCGGAGGAAAAGAATATCAAAAAGGAGGGAAAAGATAGTCGAAGCCAAGAAGTAGCTGATCAGGTGAAACAGGAAGCTGTTAATACCAATCCAATCTCAGATGGAGAAACTCAAGGAGAAAAGTCTTCAAACACAACAATTTCGGAATCGAACGAATCCGTCCCAAGGAAGAATGAAGAAGAACAGGGAAATGATAAAGTACAGGAAAAGGGACAGGAAGCAGAATATAAAAAGGAAATCGAGAAAGAGATATCTGTAAACGACGGTGGTACAGGTGGCGATAATCAAGCTTCTGCTAAGGAAATGGTTAGTACAACAAAGAGTAAAGAAGATGCGAATAGTCGAAGAAACAGTAAAGATAGTAAAAGCATCAGGAGACACAGTAAGGATAAAGTGAATGAGGAGAGTAGTGAAAATTTGTCAACTGATGAAAGTAAACGGGATGATGAGAAAAGGCCTGATCGCCGAGAAAGAAAGCGCTCAACACCCAGTAAAACACCTCCTCCAAAAAAGGAGGAGGAACTTGAAGAAAGAGAGCGCAGAAAAGAACGTTCATCTCCATCAAAAAAAAGCGACACAGAAGCGGTGAGTGTGTCTACCGTAACCAAGAAAACCACTTCAAGCAAGTCTGCAAAGGAGTCTGACGCAGCAGAAGAGAACGAAGCGACACCACAGAAGGGTCGTGAGAAAGAGACTGGTGACGGCAGTGGTGATGCCACTGACAAGCGCCCGTCATCAAATTCAGCTGCTAGTTTCATCTCAGAGCCACCGCAGAGCGTCGAGCGATCCCCAGCCAAGCCTCGCGGATGGACGGCACCTACTGCCGTACCACAAGCCGTTAATAAGTGGAAAAAGCGAACTATGGATAGAAGGGGGTCGAAATCGAGGAGGAAACGTCCGTTACGAGTTGAGGACCAGACACCGTATGTAACGAAATCTGGTCGGGTAATTCACCCAAATAGCGTCCACGATACCAAGTATGATGACATACAGGAAACACGGGCGATCTCGAGAATGTCGCGCATGGATATGACATCACAAATTTTACGAGACGGAGATGACCGTCGTCGTTCACAGTCGCAGTCGGCAAAACCGAAAAATTCACGGCGATAATCCCGTAGTTCTAAAAATACTGTCATCTAGGGATGCAACAAAAATACATACTTATTTCACGGTGCATGATGGGTAGCCATGGACTTGAACTCTTAATGTTATTTCAGAGTTAATGAGGCGGAAAGAAGGGGGTGGTGGGATGGGGGAGTGGGGCATGCTATAAACAATCACGGCGTTGTTCATTGCAAGCTTAATTCACGATCGAAATCCTTCATTCTTGGATATCGTAATGCTTAGCATTAGTTAATTGAGAGTTAAATTAGGTGTTCCTGTTTTTGTCACTATAAAGAGTACTTGTGCCATGTTTGTAATGGAAAAGTGCCCTGACGATATTTAAAAAAAATGTCCTTTTGTTCAGAAATTAACAAGAATGTCTTTCCAAGAATAAGTTTAGCTTGTGACCCAGATGGGAAATTGGAAATTACATCTTTTTATTCTTTAAATCTCCACTTGTTCACAATCTCGGCCATTTTTGTTACTCGAAACTTCGATTTTCTATATTGAGTTATGTTTACCGAAATTCATCATCTTCTGCAAAATGTGGACGTTATTTCAACAGTTCGAATTACATCTGAAATGCTTATGTTCAAATTAATTTTTTTCTCTCGAAACTCTGAGCTTACACCAAAACTTCTACTATTTCGTCTCAAAATCTTGAGTCATTTTTTACTCATTTGTTTTCGATACAAAAAGTTGAAATTTTTGTACCGAACTTTAACAGAAAGTTTCAACTATCGTATCTCAATATTTCCACTACATTGCTCGATAATCAGAACATTTTATGTCGGAATCTTGACTTTTTATCTTCAAAAGATGAGAAATTCGACCGGTTATGAAGTACAAAATATGATACGAAGAATTAGTCAGAAATTAGTCAAGTTTTCGTTAACTTTGGTTTAAGAAAATAGAAGAAGAATGTACATCTAGACATTTGGTGAAAAAAGTTTTGTTTAAATACACTCAATTAAAGTACGTATTGAGGATCTTAGGACCCGGCTTGTATCATTGGTAGCAGAAATTATGGACCTAACTCAAGCATTTCATCCGCTACATTACTCATTACCTTTTCTATTAACAATGTTCTCCTTTCAATCGTAATTATTTATTAAATTTATTCTTATTATCTTCTTTCTATGTCCTTTTTATTGTCATTGTTTCCCATTCTATTGTCTTTATTCCTTAGTCTATTACAACTATTTCCTGTCTATTGTCTATATTTCCATTTCTATTGTCATTTTTCATTTTCTATTTCCACTACCGAAGTAACTTAATTATTAGCTTTCTATCCCACAACTTTGTACCATATAGATTCATCTGCCAGTATCACAGGTTTGACTAGAAACATTTGTCTCTGTTACTAAGTCTATTACCATATTTAGTTTTAGTTAGAACTTTATTGATTTTTGTGCACGGTGCTTGTGTAGACAACACGATCAATATTGTTCAATAAGTTCGATATGGTGTTTATTGGGTGAAGATAATAACATATGAAAACTTGGTAAATATATATATGTAAGACACGCATTGTACAATTTCTTTGTTAATTTACTGACAGACATATTTATTTTTTTTTGGAGAAAACGAGGACAATTATTTGTCAAGGTCATATGTTCCTTTTGCCAAAAAGTTAATCAAATATATGAAAATATATATTTATCTTGTTTCTCATTATTTGGAGTGGGTGAGGGGGTATTTTGTACTTTGTTAATCCATGCCTATAGTTTTGTATATCATTGACTCTCGACGTAACCAAAAATCCAAACATTTACAATGTAATGAAGCTGTACCAAACAATAAGATACATTTACCACTATGACAAATTCATTTGACATTCATAATCATTATTTCATTCGACCGGGTTGAAAAATGCTCATGTGAGACCAAACGGGTTTTTTCAGTTCACAATATCACTGTTATAGCAGCGTGAAATTGAATTGCCAAGTGACCTTTGACATTGCATACGTTAAGATCCAGTGGCGTTGTCGGGACTCTCTCCTGCCCACCACCATTGTCAGTCGAGGGATTTTCTTCATAAAGTTGAGGAGGAACTAGATTCATTGCGTTTAGACCGTTAACTTATACTCTAAATATGCCTCAGATTGCACAGTTTGACATTTAAACTTATTCCTAGGCGTAGCACCCCCAAATCTCCCTACAATCCTCCTACATTGGAGTCCGTTGAATGGCAGGGCCACATTTCCCTGGTTAAATCCCGGATTTCTATACCTCCGTCACTTACATAAAAGGTTCCTGTCCTTATCTAAATCAGTCGGATAGAAAAGGCCCCACCCACTCCCATAACGCCCTTTTATAAACTCATCACTGTATAGCCAACAAAGGAAATTTCTCCTCTAACATTTGATCACCCAGTTGGTACAATTTTTCTATACTGTAGTGTCATGTCCTACTTCAGAGCACTCATATTGTCAGTATGAGCAGTATGAATATCATGTTTCTAATAGATCAAGGTTAGGAACTGTTTGTACTGTCAATGCCAGTGCTTTGGAAGTATGATGGAGAACAGTTTAGAGAGGTATTAGCATAAGGAAATTTTTCTAACTGGCTGAATTTGATGGTCAATTTAATGAATATTCATAAACCTGAACTTACGAAAATTTAACACTGTACTATTCAGTAATTCTAACAAAAGGAAACTGTACACCCGTTTGCAAAAGTGAATGCGATAGGCCTTTTAGAGAAAAACAAACAACTGGAAGACAATAAGGCCTATATGACCATAGACCTACTAACACAAATCCGTGCTGCTTATTTTCCATTTGATACGGGCTACAAACAAAGTTTGTGGCCTCGACATATAAAGTAACACCGGTTGAGACCAATACGATTATAGATTTTCCAAGGACAACTTGCGGGTCGTGCATGTAGATCACGGCTTCTGCAGTACTGCTTAAAGGAGCTTTCTGAGTCGATTTTGTTAAAAGTATTTTATCCTTATTTCGATCACATAATAAAGGATTGATTGATTGGAAATTACCTTGACTACCCGTAGTCAAATTAATTTCAAAGAATGAAAGTAGAAATTTCTATAAAAAAAAAATTCTTTGTTACTGTATAAAATGATTGTCATGAATATCCTAATCTTCTGGGTTACGAAGTATCGGGAATAAAATGAGGTCATCACTTATTTGCTATTTTATTTTGGTTAGAAAAATAGGCGAACAAATGTCCCAGTTCGTTGACATGCAATCTAATTTTGAAAAATACTCGATAAGTTTGTCAAAACTTGTTTTCCAATCGCTACTGGCTTAGTGATTCCTTGCCACAGTTTGTATGAGAACATTAAAGGGTGTGAAGACTCGCGTACAAAGAAACATCTCATGCCGGTAATCTGACCTAGTTTCGAATGAGGTGTAACGGAAGTGTTAGACACGACCGTCGATCCCAGAAAATACACACACAGCTTGCTACCGTCGGTAATAATACACTAGTGTACAGTCAATACATACAGCTACGCTCAATACCCACAACACAGAGTACATAGCAGCGTGGACATCTCAGGTCTAGATAAAGGATAACAAGGTATCACGTTTCATTACTGTCTGCATTTTATAGCGACAAGAAGAAAACGTCATTTGCAAGCAAGGGAAAGTAAACTTTTTCAGAGCGCGGCACGCGGTTTGGGGCGAGTCTTCAAAGCCTTTAAATAGTAACACTAAAAACAAGATTCTTGTGTGTTGACCATTACTGATCAGCAAGGTTCTTGCATAATGCAGACCTACCCTATATGTGTAAGAAGTTCATGATCGTGGCTATACTTTTGCGAGTTATCATGTCTACACGGTTTTCAGACCTTAATTAACCTATAGAATGAACTTCAACAAAGATGTAGCCTACCTTTTCAGTTATCGGGTGCATGCTTACAAAATTGCTTACAAAGATTTTGACCTTTCACCTCCACAGAAAAAGAATATCGTTCTTGTACTCAATAAGGTGGATATTATGGTAGAAATGGTAGAAAAGGTAGAAAAATAAGGTACCAATTATGACGTTCATCCAGCCCTTGACATTAAGGGTTATCATGTTCACAAGGTATTCACATTTTGAGCAATGTTGACCTCAGACGATCTTTGACATCAACCATGCAGTTTCAATCGGATCCTTATACTCAACAATGAGAAGCTGCATTTCACGTATATGAACTGCAACCAAGCAGCACATTTTGAGTTACGTTTACTGAGCTTCGATCTCTGTTGACCTAAACTTAACTTTTGACCTCTACCAATTTCAATACAATTCTTATACTCACCAAGCTGGATCTATACATACCTAAGAATATGAACTTCACAATGATGTACTTTTTGAGTCATCGTGTTTACATGGTTTTCATACTTTGACCACTGTTGACTTCAAACGACCTTTAACCTTTACAGAAAAAGAATAAAGTGCTCGTACCCAATAAAACGGATCCACATACCAAGCATAAAGTTACTCAAAAATGGACTTTTTGAGTTCACATGTGCACACCATCACCATTGCATATATTCCTTTCACCTTCGACAAGGAATCAAAAATTGCACAGTCACGGTGGGATACACATGATACCTTGTTGTTTGCTGTTCAAAAATGTTTCGATTAGAACTGCCAATCGATATAGTTATTTTATAGATTCATGAGTGCAGTAAGTGCGTGAATGTATCAATGGTCGAACTTCGAAGGTAAGGTTCATTAGTATTCATCTCTTCGGAATATTTTAGATACGTTGATATTGAAACTGATAAAATAGTACTAATTTCTTTGAAAATTCACATGAAATGATGGATGTTGTACACTAATTAGACAGGTTCAACTGTATTGCACATTGGCCGAAGACAATCGAGTGTGATTATTGTTTTACCAATCATTATTTTCAAGGGAAACGCTGGTAACGATTTTCGAAAATCGTTCGCTGTTGATTTTGGCATTTGATAAGGCAGAATGTCATTTCAAAGAAAAAAAAAGAACAAGTGCGGAAGGCGGATGCAGAATTTTTCAAAATGTGGGAGGAGAAGGGGGGGGGGGGACAACGGTTGACACTGAAGTCACTACCGATAAAGTGGTGCACATAGAGAAAACAGTCATAAAAATAATGTGCTAGACTGTTTTTACTATATACCTTGTTATGATCAGAATTGTGCTTGCAGCTTAACTTTTGTGACAATGTAATCCAGGAGGGGTTGGGGAGGGAATTATTAACATATTTCGATTGACCAAGTCAATGAAAGGGGTGGGGGGAGGGGAGGAATAGAAGCAAAGGCGGTGTTAAGTATAAAATCGCGCTAGATAAAACAACGGACTGGCAAGGTGCAAGGAGGCCGGGAGATGAGGGACATAATTGTTCTTTTCTTTCGTCAGTTTTATTAATCATCAGTGTTTGCCAGGGCCAAGGGCGTAGGAACCGGTGGGGCTGGGGGGGGGGGGGGGGCCCCAGCCCCCCCCGGGAAAAAAATGGTGGGGCGGAAGTATACTTCCCCCCCCCCCCCCCGCCGT
>JAAAKB020258978.1:0-10249 GCA_010014835.2 Apostichopus leukothele | reverse complement strand
TCCCTTTGTGAGAAATGCCCTTTAAAAAATCTCCTCCCCCCCCCCCCACCCACTCCCCCTTTCAAATTTCTGGCTACGTCCCTGACAACACGTGAATAGAGCACCGTAGTAGAAATACGTTCACATATGCAATAGCGACCTCTATAGTGTTCACGTCACAATCCTGTTCTTCGGTTGGACCCTATAGTGCACACTCAAACTCGACAAACAACAATAACGGTAATAATTTAATATTGTATTGTTATAAAAACAATAGCCTATATCTCCCAAAAAATGTATAACTCAGCAAAAGTATGACCAACTATGTTGCCTATATACACTCAATAAGCAAATAATGATCTCATGTCGAGTAATATAGTCAAGTATTGTACAATAACAGTGCTTGGTTATTCTGTTATAGAGAAAATCTTGAGAACATAGGTAATGACCAACGTTATCAATTTTTTACGGTAATCAGTTGAACACCATCAACTCTTCTTTGCAAGATAAGATATTCGTGAACCTAGCAATCGCATATTTTTGGCATTTCTGGCATCCAATAGATCCATCATTTACATCACAGTATCGTTGGCATATATGTGTTATAATCCTATATAGGTCAATTGTATTGGGCGTCTTTTACTCAAATCTCATCCATTTCCTTCCGTTGTGAGCATTATTCTCTTTTAACACTGCAATCTGCAATTGTAAATCGGATGTAATCCATTGAGAAAATGCTCTCCTTTTCCAAAACCCAAACAATGAGCACACAGATCAATATCGGGATTTTAAAGGTCTTTTTATTTGGGAATGTATATATGTTGCTGATAAAATGCTATATCATGTCTGTAAAAGTATCTGTATACCCCTTTTGTTCAAGTGAAATGGATCGGCATTTATGTTCCAGGAATAAAACAGTTATGAAATTCATGGAAGTTTTAAACGGCAAAAGTTCCCCGTTACATTTTCAGACTTACACATATTTTATTTATATTTTAGCAAATGGGAAATAGTAATTAAAAAATTAACAAAATGAACAAGGATATATAATGGGATTGGAATAAGTGACCTCAGAATTATCAGTCATGCAGGCTCTGCCAACTAAGCTATCCAGCCCCCTCATGCTCGCGGCACTTTCAAACGGTCATAGTACACTGATTTAAGTATGCCTGGAGAAATAGTTCCTATAAGTGAAACCTTTCGTGAGTCAAGTTTATGCTTATTGCACTGTTTAGCTGTCATCATTGATGTACGTTTTTTCTCATTTTCTGTCATTTTATACCAGGCTTATGTCCCCAGAAATGTTTGATTGCCCCTGGTCTGCCCCCATCCCTCATGAAATTTGTCGTGTCAAAAAAAGCAACAACAACAACAAAAAACACATAGGTTGACTTCTATATTGACTTTATAATTTACTTACGTCTTAGTCCAAATTCTGCTGATTTGAAGCTGATATAATTTCTGGAAAACTATGGAAACCTTAGCCCCTTGAACCCCACCATGAGCCCTATAGCAGGCCTGTGGACCTAACGCCAGCTTTGAAGTGCGCACAGTATACTCAATGCTGCTTTCCTGTGACTGTGCTCCCGCACTTCCAAGTGCATGGCGACGTCACTGGGATGGTAGTATCCGCACGTGACAGTTTTACCCCCTACACGGCGTCCCATTTCTATCCAGTAATTATAATTTTGATTTAACCACATTTTAGTAGTATACCGAAGTTAACGTTGGATCCCGGCTTCCGGACAGGTAAACACAATCGAACGATTTCACGAATATCACTTCATTTCTGAAAGAGTTGAACTTCCTCTTTCTCTCGCAATATGCGTTAAGTGATCAACATTTTGTTTATGTTTACATTCTTTCTTAATTCATCTCCAATAACAACGACAACTTTTGACCCTGGCCATCTGCCAAGGTAATTATAACAGTCAATGGTCCCTACACTCATATTTGTTTCTATCTCGTGGTTATGCAAGCCCTTCTTGTACCGGGAATTCATGGTATTACTAATAACATGCATCTTGTTTATAACGTTGGATTCGGAAGGATATTTATCTTTCTAATCATTTTAAACTGTTTATCAATTGAAGAAAAACAAAAAGAAAACTATGTCATATAGCGCCCCAATACCATCAACAACTCATGATCCTTTGCCATCTGTCAAGGTAATTACTGGGTCCTATCATACAGGGCAGAGGTAGTTCAATGATTCTTTCAGTTATATTCTCTCTCTCTCTCTCTCGTGGTCATGTAATTGCAATATAAGCAATTCTTGTAAACGAGCCTTCATGGTTTTACTAATATTGTCACTAGAATTGTTGACTATTATAGGTGAATGTCAGTAAAGTGGTTATTTAGTAATTAGATAACACAATCGTGCATATATGGTAGAGGTACCAGAAAATATAGAACTTCAAAACTTTCTCGGGCTACCAGAGACATGCATATCTTCTTCTTTTTTCATACGTTGGCTACAGAAGGATATTTGTCTTTTTTAAATAATTTAAAGAAAGCAACAGCTATTTAAGAGGTGCTAATGCATAGGACAACAGGAATACATGTCATATTGCGCCCGATACCATCGACAGTTCATGACCGTTGCCATCTGTGAAGGTAATTAACAGTCCAATCATACAATGTAAGGGTAGTTCAATGGTTCCTACATTTTGTTTTTGGTCGTTTCGTGCATGGTGACGTTAGTACTTCTTGTAACAAGACTTCATGAAATTATTGAACTTTTGGACTATATATAGGTGAGTCTGATCAAAGTGGTTAATGCTTCTCCTGTAACGTATAGTAGTTAGATAACAAATGTCATGCATATCATAATGGTATGATTGCAACCTCCTTCCTGGTGGGATGGGGAAAAGGACGAGGTTAGTGAGTGAATATCCTTTCCTTTCAGCAAATCTGTTGGCTGTTATTAAACGATAATAATGATACACAACCGCGTAGTAGAGCAAGTAAACCCAATAAAATTAGGCACATGTATTTGATGTTGTACCATTTTACTGCAGGCCTGCAAAAGAAATATATGTTTGCGCAACATTTGTTGGGTTTACTTTCATGCTACATGTTCACTCTTCTTTTGAGAATTATCCGCCTACCAACGACGTAATTGCAGCAGAGGCAGGGAACATACCGTTATTTGCAACAACCGTACAACAACAACATTAACAAAAACATTAGCAACAACAACAACAAAATAGGGCACCGACGTAACAGAGATCTTCAAAAGATTTTCTCAATCTACCAAAACCAAAGACGTCGTTATCATGCGTTGGCTAAGAGAAGTCATATTAATCATTATTCCAAGAGACACTCAGTTCCTTACAAACTGTCCATTCACAGAAATGCATGCCTGTCCTAGCCCAAGACGGGTTTCGATCCTATCGTGATGTAGGATATTCTTCTTCGTATTATTTGAGTAAGATTTGCTAGAATCGATGTTAACCAGTATACTTAATAATGTGCATTCGTTGCATGATAGCAGTGTATCAGTTTATTGCCTTCGCATATGAGATATAGAGATCTCGAATCATCGCATATGGACATCCCGTAATTCGTTGCTCATATGATTATTTCTGTGCAAATGAGAAATCAAGTTTGTCAAATATTTGAAGATGATAACTTGAAGAATTAGAACCTCCAATACTGATACATTTGAACAAAACTGTTGTTACTATTAGTACGCCAGCATATTTAGGTTATACGAGTTACTTTGAGTTTTAAGCGAGAGCGCCAAGTCGGCTCAGGTTCTCAACGACTCAATCGGTTTTTTCCAATAATTGTTTGACCTTTAACTGCCGTAGCCAATCTTATATCATTGGCGTATCTCATTGTAGGATGCAATGGCAAACGTATGGAACCATGCATAACTGCAAATGACACATAGCATCCTGTTATGTCACTCCTGCTTTCCCTTTACACCATTAACCTATTTTCTATAATCGCTTTCTTCGTTCCACTCTGAGTTTTATGTCGCGAGTTTCCCAGTATGCAACTCACCACCTTCATCAAACAAAGTCAAAGACAATGTTATGCTACGTAAATATTGATAGATTTTTTTTTTGTGCCTTCTTTTTTCTTTGTCAAATACTTACAATTTCGGACTTACTTTCGATATTCAAATTGGTGGAATTAAATTGTCATACCTGACGACACATCAACTCAATAATATTATTTCGATAGCTCAAATTGTAAAAATGGTCCTACGTAATTAACGCGAAGTTCTGAACGGTTCTCTGGTGTTTTGAATTTCTGTGTCAAGTACAATAAAAATGGAAAACCCATCCACGCAAATTGTTAAAAATATGAAGAGAAAAAGATAAATAAATGTATAATAATAATGAAATATGTGAAACATATACAACACCAAAAACATAGGATAAAGAGCACTAAATAATTTAGTAATGTATACAAAAGTCGTACCTATCGACAAACTCTCTTTTTCTTCATTACAACATTAGTTACATTACACTATGAACTTGATCTTTTACGAAGCACTGTTATGTGTAATATATTATAGTAATGACTCAGATCGTGTCTCGAAAAGTTTGGGGTTCGTGGACAACTCTGACATCCACAGGGGTTTCGTGTGGGGATAAAGTTAGGGAAACCCTGGTTTAGCGTATATCCTCCACGCATCACGCTGCCATGTATAAATCATGGTTACGACAAAAACAATGAAAGGAGCGTAGCGGTTGGTCGGTCGTTCCAATCAAATATTTTCGAAAATGGTGTCAGGGAAGAGGTTATTGATCTGAACTCGATATGTGTTCTCTGCATGAGAGATACAGAATTAGAATATAGTAAACTATATAGATTAAAGAGATCAATTGCCTACTCATATCCTGTCTTTAGGATGTTCGGATGACGAGAGAAAGACTTCCTTCGTCATGTTGTAGAAGAACAGTTTGGATTAAATATTATCGCAGTCTATCATTGTCTTAATTATGCATATGATTTCAGGATAATTCAGGAACCTCAAGGGGATTAGTAGTTAGTATATGGTAACTAGAATGTAAACATCGTGCAATAAGAGTTGTAGGATTTCGTTATCATCAATGTTATTATTTGCTACGCTCATAATTGAAAAGTTGAAGTGAATACATTATTGGTTATACAACAAGATGATAACTAATTTTTCTGTTCTGATTTGCTTAAACGAAGTTTGAAACGTTCCATATAAATGTTAGACAATGATGTGTTTGTGCATAAAGGTTAATTGACAAAGTTTCTAAAATGTAGATTAATATTTTCATTTTGCAGATTACCCGTCCAGTTACAAAATGTTTCACAAGCTTGTCACTTTGTGTACTCTGGCCGCCGTGATATGTGAAGTGTTGTCAACCTGTCCCAGATATTGCAGATGTCTCCATGGCAACCAAGTGGAGTGTAGCAGCTCGCGATTAATACGTGTGCCAGTAGGTTTACCGGACGACACCGAAAAACTGTTTCTCGACGGCAACAATATAGCAGTCGTGTATGCCGAGGATTTCAGGCTACTGACAAACCTCAAATTCCTCACAATAGCTAATAGTCATGTCAGTGAGATACAAGATGGAGCATTTGATGCACTGCGTCAACTGGAAGAGCTCAATCTCAATATGAACTCTTTGCGACTTATAAAACCGGCCACACTCTCAGGATTATCATCTCTGAAAATTATGCGAATAGATCAAAATCATGCGCTTCGCATGGCTCCGTGTACGCTCTCTGTTATACCTACGATAGAATCACTCAACGCTGATCTAACTCGCATAACATTCAACGCATCATTGTTCTTAAATGCGAGTATCCATCACGTGATTACTCCAGACCTATCCGCAGTCCAAGAAGAGGACTTCGTATCTCTTGATTCCCTAAAATATTTACGACTTGAGAGAGCTGATGCGTCAGCAATCAACTATCGTATCATGAGCCTCATGCCGAATATTGTTTCACTCAATCTACAAAGTACAGCGATCCAATCCATTGAAGACAGGATGTTCCGGAAAAATCGGTTTTTGGCAACTCTTGTTCTGACCGCAAATCTCCTCAGGAATATTGGAAACGCAACCTTCGTCGGTCTAAAGAGGTTGCAAATCTTAGAGTTGTCTTCCAATTATGGCCTCCAGATTCATCCGAATACATTTCTGGCGACACGAAAACTGAAAACTCTTTACCTGAAACAGATTGGTTTACAGGAACTCTCCATCAACTTCTTTTCGTTTCAACAACTCACCAACCTCATCATTTCAGGGAATGAGCTCACCTATATATCCCCTGGGACCCTCTCTGGTGTAGGAAGCATCCGGATTTGTCTTGGTCACAATCCCTGGCATTGCGACTGTAATCTACTCTGGTTATACGAATGGCTTCGACAGTTTAGTCTTGGTAATCTCCTCGGTTGCGTCTCGCCACAGTGCAAGACTCCAGCAGCACTAGCTGGAGATCCTTTGTTGGCTTTGTCCCGCGATGCGTTTCAATGCATTAATGACACCGTCACAGAAGGTCCAGACAGAGAAACTGTGACACCTTTTTATCGTCGGATTTTACCGTGGGATTCCGGTTTGACTCCACCCAACGATGACTCGGCATACACGTGGGTCCCTTACACATACGAACCTAATCAACGGAGCAATCCTGCCCTCACGAATAGAAGCAAACCAAGAAGCGAATCGACAACACCGGAGGGACCAGAAATCGAAACTGAAGACGACGACGACGGCACAACTGAGCGTACTGATCGCAATGATGTCCAAATACCCCTCAAACCCATCGATAATAATAATAATAAAAACAGCACGTCGAGTAAACCTCGTGACGATTTGTTACCGTACCATCGCGGTAGAACTGACGCAGTAACTGAGATCCCTCATATAAGTTGGACCTTCGAAAAGCCTAGCATCAGACCTGCGACAGGATTTCACGAAGTCGGTAGTGACGAGCCAGATGATGGGATTACAATGATTATTCTGTGCACCGAAGTCGGAGTTGCTTGTTTAATAGTTCTAGCAATTCTTTGGATTTTGTTAGCCATTCGACGAGCCAACAAGAACCGGCGAGAGAGAATGAGATGGAGTGAAAATGGGTTGGGAATGGAGACCGTGTCACCTCTGCGTTACTTTAATGAAAGATGAAAAACTCGTTCTGTGATCATCGATCGAGAATGATACCCAGAAGACACAACACCATGTACGAAGAACAACAGTCCCATACATGCAATGAGTGGAGGATGACCACGACCGCTGCATCAAGATGCTTGCTATGTTAAATTGATGTGTGACGTCATCACCTTCTGGCCAGTTAAATCCAATCAGACGGCCATATTCTTTAGCGATATCAGTATAATATATTATGATGGTAATGGGTATTGCAACACGGACGTGAACAACTTTGATTTTCTACATTCAAGGGATAGTTTAGGGGAAAGTTCACCGTTGGACAAGTAAAAAAAGAAACACATTCTATAGGCATCCTGGTGAATGATACATTCACAACAAACTTTTCGGATCGCAACCGTCTGCCAAAATAATGTTAATTTATATTGGTGGTTTATAAGTTATTTTTTCCTCTAGGTCCTTTTTGTGGCAACCAGTAATTACATTCATTACTCATGAGTGAATCTAGTCACTGTATCAAGAGATTGTGCTTCACATTCTCTTCCAATGCATTGGGCGTGACCACCCTATATATACCTGCCTTCCGCGTATGTTGCTCAGTCTAGATATAGGCAGCTTTTGGTTCTCTCTGTTCTGCTGGACCTTTGCGCCAAACAATGCTTTCTCTGGCCGTCGTAGATCATTAATTGACCTAGAGGTTATTACGTGGACCTAACTTGGTATCTTTGCAACTTGTTTAGCTTGGGAAAAGTTGTGTCCACGCCTGCAATTAAAAAGACGCACCACTGAAATTCATTTGATTCATAAACTACAATCATTGAAATGCAACTGATCACCTGAAAGTTGTTGTTTTTAATTTGAATAAATGTGTTTTAATAACTCCATAAAGTCAATTAACATCATTTAGTTAATCCGTCAACATTGAAGCTGACGAGAAGAAAAACATCAGTTTAGAAAATGTGCAAAAAATTATTTCAAAAGTTCGTTAGTATGTGGAAACTGTTAATAATTAGCTGCCAACTTATTGACCTAACTTCCACATGTTTTTCTTCTTGTCATATCAAGGTCATTCCTCGTCTGCGTTAGTAAAACAATATCCGATATGCTCGAACCTCTCTTGGCCAATTAATAGATTAATGCCTTTGACATGTATAGATTGCAGAAGAAATTCAATATGAAATTCAATATGGTTGATCATGAACGTGTAACCGAACGTACATATGTGTTATTTAGGAGGGAATGAGTAGTGTAATATATCTAAAAATAAACCAATTTCTACATGTTTTTTGTTAGGTATTAGCTTGAGACAAAATTTAAAGGACTAAAGACTTTAGAAAATGGAGTGAGGGACTGTTTTCTATCTTGAAAAAGGTAACTTAAAAGTACCTGCGGTTCCAATGCGTGGGTATCAGAAAACCTACGCAGACGAGTCGAGAGCCAGAGTGTAACTGTCTCCTGTGTTTTCTATCAGGTCAGAGTTACAATACAAAGGAATGTGTATAATTAGCATAGTATGTATATAACTTTCTATTACGTAATTAGGCTGGCACAGATATATTTAAAGTTACAGTATCTGTTCTTTGAATATTTAACAGACTGTCCGGACGATTTCTCACCGTACAAAGCCTATATGAGCAATATTTACGTGTGAATTATCACGCAAAGGAATTAAAAGTGTTAACCAATTCTATGTTAAAAGGATGTAAATATATTAGAAATCACCTTTGCTTGTTTTTCCAAATAGGACAAAACTATGTTTTACGAACAAATTCGCCCAGTTTATTGCTCGAATTGTTTCCTTCAATACCACAGACTGCTTAATAACTTCCCAATAACATTTCAGTCAAAATATGCCAATCTACAGTAGTAAATAGCCAGGTGTTAACCATATACTGCTTCCGTTTCTCGCCACGATAAAAGTACAACGTAATGGTGAAACAAATCTGGCCTTAATTATGCGATAGATTGAAACAGAAGAATCTGTTGCGACCACAGTTTAAACATGGCTATAGGTCACGGTCGAAATAAGCCGAGGGGAGGGGGTGGGGGGAGGTCAATTAGTGGGCCCGACACAATGTGGAGGTATACAGGAAAATATCGGGCAACGAATAGTGCACTCGCATTGTTATACTACTTTATATTATATACCTAAGCAAAACAGCAGAGTAAAAAAACAAAACATGCCCGATGACGTACTTGTCCCTGTCGCTAGGTGCTATTCAGTATAGATAATTTGCTGTATCATGTTTAGTATAGATAATTGGCTGTATCATATTCGGTTTTCAAGATATTGACTGGAATGGTCCTTAAAGGCTAATTCGATGACGTACGCTCCTAGTTCCAGAACTTATCGTTACTGTTCATCCTTCGCATTGCATATACAAATCAGGACTAAATGCTAAAGTAAGGCTATCGGTATATAAATTCGAATGGCTCGTTCTTCAAAGGGTAAACTTAAGCTCACATATACGCAAAACAAAACAGATCATGTCCTAGAAATATTGAATTTTGTCACATTGTAAGAAGAAGCCCCCTCCCCTCACCTCCTGTGTACATAGACTAGGCAGTAGAATTACTTCGATTAATTAAATGTTATCAAAAAAATATCAGCAGCACTAATGAGTTACTTGGTTTTTAAATATCATACTGAAACTCATTTTGTGCAGCCATACTTTAACCTCTGTTTTACAAATGTACATATCACACGAAACACAGGTCAAAATTGACTAATTATATATTAAATTATTATTAATTTGTTATACATGAAATTTTGTGTAAGTGTTATATAATTAACAGCTCTATAGGCCTTTCTCCTAAACCAAGAAAAATTAATAGTTGTTTCTAAGATATGATGGAACAGCATAAAATATTAACTAGAGAGATAAGGTAATATAATGTACATAACTATATATGGGAGATGGTTTTTCTTTCTGTTGTTGTGTAATTTGTTTGTTTTATGACATGTGAATTACTGCTTTAGTATGCATCCTTTACCTTTGACGTGATTCACAGTTCGGATAAAAATGTTTAATATGAGAAAACAAAATTAATTTGGATACCGATAAAAGGCTTTGCTCGAAAGGAATCAAACCTTTGAATATATATATTTGCATATATATCTATATATATCTATATATATCTATATATATATATATATATAT
>JAAAKB020258967.1:0-10249 GCA_010014835.2 Apostichopus leukothele | reverse complement strand
ACCCCACCAAGAAAGGTAACGAAAAAGTAGGGAGAAAGACAAAGGAACGCGAATTTTGTAAAGAGATTTATATTTAAAAGTCTCCGGACAAAGTATTCATTGTATTGTTGCAAAACACAATTTATATATATATTTTAAGAAAAATCATAGTGAAATGGAGGTTGACAAGCTATGTAAACCTTACATCACTAAGTGAACTTTACACGTAGAAGCAAGAATGCCCGGTCCTTCTGTTTCCTGTAAACTTCACCGTGAAAAATATGACCGACTTCTCTCTTGCATGTTCGAAAACAAAGGAGAAGTCAATTAGACATGGATATTTTAGTCCGGCATAGTTAGTGTTTAAAGTGGGACATTTTTCGATAGTTTAATATTTCATATGAACATATGGTCTGGATGTACACTCAACACACGGACCCTTAGCTATAAAATTGTCACATTCACTACTACTACTAACACTACTAAAGGAAATCATCATCGCATGTTTACAGCGAGAGATCTAACAACATCCTCTCGGCGCGAAAGGTGTTACTGGAAAAGTTTTGTTCGGGTGGCTCATTAAATTCACCGTAAAATACGTCATATCGATTACGAGCTCTGATTGGTTCACAGGAGCCGTCAACTCCTTGTGTTATGTGGTCTCGGGTCATTGCCACTTGTGGTATGATATGTAAGCTGGATTGATATTCTTTTAATAACTTAATATGTTCTAGTTGTTTATAGTATTGGTTTAAGAGTCCTTAGCCTCAGTTGGGGTTGGAGTTGTTACGGTGTACATCGGCAGGGAAAAAAGTCTCTTTTTTTTTATTTTTGCAAAGCGGGGATAAAATTAGGTCAGGATAAGGAGATGGAGATTCTACTACCGTCAAAACAAGAAGTAAGACGGTGACCAAACTATCTGAAAAAAATACCATGTTTTTAAGGTCCAACCGTTCTACAAAGGCAGAGATAAAGGAAAGAGAACTAATATCATTTGTTTCTTTAAGAATGACTGAAGATATTTGTCAAAATTAAAAAAAAAAAAAAATGGATGAGAAACCAACAGAGGAGGTACAACCAGACTCGACTTGTTCGGTAGAAATAATGAAACCGAAACAATCGGATGATTGGCCAAAACTGACCAATTTTTCCATCGACAATATTTTAAGGAAAGATTTTGGAACTACGATTCGAAAACACGAAGATCACATTCGACAATTGAACAAACTGACAGTCGAAAATATCTTCAGAAAAAATGTACTTCTCGAAAATGATCGAAGGAAAACCAGAGACGACTCGGAAATTGTTCCGGAGAAATCGTCAACTTACGGCAAGCCAGGGAGAGAGAAAAAGAAAAAGTCCTCTGACTCTAAAGCGTCTCTACTATGGCCAGCATGGGTCTACTGTACTAGATACTCGGACCGTCCATCTTCTGGTAAGTCAATTGTTCTTTTAATTATTCCTTTCTTTCTTTCTCTTTTATTGTCATTGTAGTCTAAATTTCGTTTTTGAAAAAGAAAAAACTGTGTTGTAACATCATTTCCTGTTTTCAAAATAATTAATTGCGTCGAAACGTATACTAGCCGAAACCGAACATGTGGGTTTAAATGGGCAGATATTATCTGGAAGTATTTGTTTGGTTTATTTTATGCATTCAAAGTAATAAAAATGTAATTAACTCAGAAAGCCGTGTTATATTGAGAGTGTATTTATTTGCTAAAAATAATCGATATATTTTATAAAACAATTTGTCCCCATAGACCTAACTGTATTTTATTTCCTTAAGCTTTCCCAGAATATTGTTTTGTTCTCAGTGACAAAACTCAACCTCCCATTTTCGAGTTATTTTTTTGTTTTCGTTTAAATACTACGAATTATTTCAGATTTTATTCTTTATGATTTCAAAACGACTTATAATATTCCTGTTACAAATTAACTACAACATCATTTCTATTTCGTTTTCATTTATTGATTGATAAAAAAATGTAAAGCAACTATAACAATTTTTATTACTGATAATAACCATAACAACAAACAAACAACTACCAAATATTAAACAATTATACAATTTTCAATAACACGGTTATATTAGCGTATTAATGTCAAATTGTTTAAAATAACATAGCGACTCTATATTGATAACTAAAGGAAACGAGTTGATTACACATTATAATAAGATCATTTGGTTTATGTTACTCTGTTATGTTTTTCCCCTTTCTTCGTTTGCTTTCCGATCTTACGAGCAAAGTTTTGGACTAATAAAGCTCGTAGGATCTTAAGATGAACATTTGTCGTGAAAACCAACAAAATTAATAATAATAATCCCCCCCCCCACCCCACCCCCAAAAAATGGTAAAACAGCTATTAAAATATGACATTCCACATAATGACAGGTCACCTTAGCAACTATTTCAAGTTTAAATATTTGATATTCATTGTTCTTGTCATTATATCATTGTTATGCAAAGATGATCTCCCTGTTTAGTTGTTGACAAAGCTGCTAACAAAGTATCCTTAATTCGTGCGCTTAATTGAGTTGATGCCATCAGCTATACCGGCCAGTAACAGTACCAGTAACAGTAACAGTAACCAGTAACAGTAAACCAGTAACCTTTTGGTCGATCAAACGATATATGGAATTATTTGTTTTGTTTTATGATTTATGATCTTCCGATAATATTAAAACATTTGAAAAGAGACTTGGAGAAAAAACTGGGAAGTTGATCTCTCTTACTTGAACCACTTAATATTGTAGGACTAAAAGTATGATAGGCTCTGGTAATTAACTATAAAACATAATAGACGCTAATTTTCTAAATCAAGAGTGATCACACGAACTTATTTCGCAATTGTATCTTAAACCATATAAAAATAGTAAAAGGCACAAAGCTCTGAATGCTTATGGAGTAAAACTAGACATATAATACAGACGAAATATATTATCCTTCTGTTATTTCAGAATAGTTTCATGAAAGTCGTAATTCGTTACGAATACCTATAAAGCAGAAACAGAGTAATTTAAAACTTAAAATAGATTCAATAAGTTATGATTTTTATTCTGCTGTACCTCATGGTAGAGATTATTCTTACCTTACAGCCGTAGTTTTATAAACCCGGGACAGGTTTAAATTACAACGAAAACAAGTGTTCTCATATAAATATTAAAATACATACAGAAACTCGTAGTCTTGCCAATAAATATGTGATCTTTCAGTAAATTGTAATATAACAATCCTTTCTCTGGATTGATAAAAGAATTAATGACCTCAGTTTTTATATTAGAAGATAGAAAGAATGAAAGAACTAAAGAAAGAATGTAGTAAAAACTGCTTATATTTCATTAAAACTTGTTTAATACAGTTTTTCTCTCAAGTTACTCCGATTGCAAAGGTATATGTTCAAGTCAAGTGGAACATTGCTATAAGTATAAAGTAAACTCTAGACGTATAGCAATAACTGGATTAATATTTTATCTATATGAATGAATCGACAAACAGAGTTCAACTCAAAAAGAAAAATAGAGAGAGAAGTCACACAAAGACGTAATTAAAATCGAGACACATTTTGCTATCATAAAGTCTTAAATTATGTTTTTTCCACAAATTACTTGCATTCCAAGCAAACAAAGAAAAAAGGGGTTTCTAACCACAACATTATCCATCCAGTGATGTCTTCTTTCCTATATACTGCTAACAACAATTCATGTTTTTTTTATGTCTTTGTTGTTAACTTTTCCCAATTTTTTTCCCTTTATTTTTCGGTCATTTTTTGTTTCGTTGTTGTCAAGAACTCATACATATGTCATTATTGCTTATTATTCACATTTAATGAGGCATCCCACCAATACTGTCATCACAACGTAGTACAGCCCGCAAGCTATTGCTATTTTCGGTCGCTCATTCTTGTTATCTGTGGTTTCGTCTGTCTGTCTGTGTGTGTACACAACGTCTTTGTCTTTTCATATATACATGCCATGCAGCCTCTAAAGTTCGTAATCCATGGAAAGTATAACAAGCGTGTACATCTATCTATAAAGTATACCTTTATAATTAAGAGCTTAATCAACTTAAAGTGACAATTTCATTACGCAACGATTGCTGTAATGAAATAAGGAGATGAACAATGCTCGAACTACATCGTTTCGGACAAGTTGCTTAAATTGATGATGGTTAGTTGGCGGAAAACGGACAGTTATCGTTCCAATTCGAATCTTGATGGAACACTGTCACGGTGCTCTTTGACAACCACCTAGCTATATATGTGCACTTTTTTTTGGTGTATCGCCAATTTTTTTTTTATTTGAACATGAAAAACGTCGATACAAGTATATCTTTCGAAAACAAGTTAATCAAGAAGGGATTTTAAATGCATGGGTAACTAAGCCAAACAGAATATGACAAGGTTTCGCGATGTATTAGCAATAAAGGTCGCCAAGTTGCAAAACTGCGCGAAATTCCATTAACGATTTGTGAATTTTTAAAGATACTTATATATGGTATAAATATCAATAGAAATAAGAGGATGGTACAGAAAAAAATGGAAGCTGAAAAACATCGTTCAAATGTGTCTAAATGGATTTATCATGAAATAATTGAGACGCGAAAAGAATCAACATAAAACCATCAATGACGTAATCAATTTAGGAGGATGAAAAAAAAAGGTAGGATATCATAAAATGGATTTTTCACAGTATAAAATGTAACTTATAGGCTTACTTCATCTCCAGTTGGCTTTAAAGACAATTTCCCACATTTTTAAAAGAAGTTTCGTACGTTTACAGTGGCGAATATGTTTGGGTGTAATTCCGGTATCTTTTCCCAAACTTGTTCTTTCTTTCTTCATAATTTTGTAATATCGTGGAAAAGAAGATCGCATGTTGTTCAATAAACTGAATGCGTCAAGTAGAAACATAATTTATCTCCTATGTCAAATTTAACAATGAAACTTCCATTGTTGGAAATACCATTGTCATTAAGACAATGTATCTCCACTGTATATAATAGCCTATGCAACAATGGGTGTCCCTTTGTAATATTCGATCATGAAACTGCCATTGTTATATTATTCGACAATGAAACTTCCATTGTTACAATATTCGACAATGAAACTTTCATTGTTATACCGAATACAAAAAAAAAACGTTGTGTGCCAGTATATTCTAAGCTTGTTTCTAGAATTAAATAAATACAACGGGGACTCTGCAAATGTTTATTCCCCAGCACCATCCGGTATAACATTTTTTCGAAAGGAATGATAAAAACATTTTGCTTAAACAGTTTCCAACATTCTTGTCAATATGTTTCAAAATAGGACTATATTTGTCATTATGTTATTAATCTGTTTCAAGCCTTTATTTTTTACTGAATTAAAAGTATTGATTTAATCCATTGGCAATATATATACAGATATATGAATTTTTATTTTTTAGCAAGAAAAGACATTATTTCCACATTATGTTGTAAAGTTGCCTTCGAACTCAACTGAAGTTCTTATTCGACATTTCGAACTATTATGAAATGCATTTGCAACATTCTAAAAGTCGATATTAGACAAAGATGGACAA
The DNA here is from genome assembly GCA_010014835.2 of Apostichopus leukothele. Classification (NCBI taxonomy): domain Eukaryota; kingdom Metazoa; phylum Echinodermata; class Holothuroidea; order Aspidochirotida; family Stichopodidae; genus Apostichopus; species Apostichopus leukothele. The sequence goes on along the minus strand of JAAAKB020258967.1, from coordinate 4,707 downwards.
ATTTAAAAGACAGAACATCATTTATATTTTCGACAGCAAACATGTCAATTTGTTCTGCTAGATTATTGCATAAAATAATACTGATATTTGCTGGCATTTCATATCACATTTTGGGTTTTAAAGTTTTTTACCCTTAATGAACTGACCAACGCGAGAGCGAATTGGGTCAAGCGCCTTCAGCAATGGCGGATATCACAAATTGTGTGTTCCGAAGGACGACAGAAAAGTGAAGAATATGTTTTGGTCAATTAACATCGGATATGGTTTGACCCTTGTGATAAACAAGATAAGTAAGTTGTAAGACCCTGTTATTATAATTAGCAGGAAGGGTACACTACGCATCCGTTGCAGGGCCAACCCGGGAGAAATACCCCGATGGCTACGGTAGAAAATCATTGCTTAAAGCTGCTAAATGGTGCATGGTAATACACGCATGTGCTGCTGTATCTATTTGTAATATGTACGACGTCCTTTGTGTGGTATAATAACACATGCCTGTTGAGGACCTCAGAATGTGGTTATTCGGTTATCAATGTAAACGTATTGTGATATTTGCCATTATTTTGCTTTTCTCTCGATGGTTTTGATGTATATGCGATTATAGGTACAAATATATTTATGAGGGAGAAAGACCTAAAACGAAAAGACGAAAGATAAAAAGAATATAATAAAATATATTATACATTACACCAATAAGTAGATATATCATAGAACAAATGGAATCCATTAGTGCATAGACTAAAACAGAGTTTAAATAGACTATATCGGACTTAGATAGACTATATATACCAGAGTTAGATAGACTATATATACCAGAGTTAGATAGACTATATATACCAGAGTTAGATAGACTATACCAGAGTTAGATAGACTATACCAGAGTTAAATAGACTATACCCGAGTTAAATAGACTATACCAGAATTAAATATGCAAATATGGGGGAGATACCCGTCTGTTGTTGATTTGGAAGAACTTTGGTCTATCGTCAGATTGATAAATTAAGTGAATGAGTCGATTGCATTGGTAGATAGATTGATAGATCTATCGATTAATAGACTGATAAAATTATTAAGCTGGTAGACATATAGATTTGAGAGCTTGATAGATTGACATGCATATAAGTTGATAAATCGATCGTTTCATAGATAGAGAGATTGACAGGTCGATATATTAATTGAGTAGTAGGTTCATATGACAACAAATGGATATTCTTGGTAGATAGTGATATAGCCTTGATAGATTGATAAAATTGATAGATTGACAGATAGATAAGTTGATGGATCGATAGATTAAGAGAACGATGAGTTGATAGATCGATAGATTAATAGAGCAGTATAGGTTGATATAACTACAAGTGATACCGTATGTTTAATAGATTGACAGATGGATAAATTGATTCGTTAATAGATTAACAGATCGATAAATTGGAGACTGATAGATTGGTGGAGTTTGATGGATCTATAAATTGATATATCGATAGAGTGGTATTTTGGATTCTCTGAGACTGTTCACATTAAGCAAATTTCAAATATGTAAATAATTTTCGCTTTTGTCCTGTCGTCTTAATCCTTCTCGTTTTTTTTTGATTATGTAAGTAAAAGCAATTACATTTCCGCCTACGTATAGGATAGAACCTGCCAGCACAAAGCCGTGAAAGTTCTTATATTTCTCTTTAAAACATCTTCCGTCCTCTGGTACACATCAAGTTCTTATTTTTGTTCTTTAACATTACAGCGTTCGTCATAACAGCGAAAAGAACATGATGGAAATAACTAAGACCCGTTAACCATCTTTTCAAAATCGTTTATTTCTAAATTAGCGATGATTTTTTGTGGAAAACTCTTTAAACCAGGAGGCATATCCTTGTTTATGTTATAGTCGTTCGGTCATATGGGTGTGTGGGACATACTGTTTACATTATCTTGGTCAAATATAACAAACCCTCGCACTCACTGACTGTCTCGTTATACGTTAAACAGACCTGGTAACTTAGTCGATGGAATTAATGTTTTTGCAGCTTTATCCAACGTATATGTAGATCAATGTTCCTTTTAGATGATTTCTGCTCACAAATATGTTTTTGAATGGTGTGTGGATGATGTTTAAGTTTTAAGTATATAAACAAACTAGCATAAATCATTTCTAACAGACCGTTTATCACTTTCCAATTGAGCTCCCGAAATATTGTCTGGAACAGATGCGATAGCGCGTGAGTATTGGGCAGGTACTTTATGTGACAGTAACACACGTAAAAGTTTCCTGACGGCCGTTTGCAAGCTTTTGATTGGCTGATGCTAAAGAAAGCGCGAAAGCAAGACGAAACTTTCATGTGAAAGACCCGTCACTGATCAAGCAAAACTGGTTCCTTATTTCTACTTTATCCCTTTGTTTTTCTTGTTTCGAAGCTGAAAGTACAACGCTGGTCATGGGTTTTACAAACAATAATATATGACATTGACATAAATATATATATATATATATTTTCCAAAGTAATTGCTAAGATTTTTGGCGCCAAGGGAATATTTTAAAGGTGTGAAATTTGAAGTTGTTTTTGTTCTGTATCTAAAATATACATACCAGACTGGTTCGTGTCACAACGAATTTAGGTTTTAAAGCTGATGAAAGGGGAAAAGAGAGAAATTAAGTCTCTATGATGAATTGCTGGATTGATGGACAGAGTTTTGACGTAATTGTAATCCAATAGATAAGAAAAATATATATCATCTAATGATAATTGACTATATCAGTTATCACTAAATATATCAAAAAAAATAATAATAAAAGAAGAAATTCAAATATATTCTCGGCTAAAAATATGATTCAAAATTGTCAAAATATCATGTTAAAGTCTTCAGAGTTTTGTTTGCTAAAATTGTATCGACGAAAATTAAGCTTCATACATCAGGCCATGCATTTAAAGATTCATTGTTAACAATATTTTTGAAATTATATTTGTGAAGATTGTAACATTTTTCTGTGTAATTGTATTACGTTGAATTTCAAATAAGAACAAAAAAAAATTGAACTTTATTTGAGCAAGATATATAATTCATCACTTTGTCAACCCTTTAGAACATTTATTGCTTTCTTAAATTATGGTCCGAATCTACGTGGTGGCTGTTTAAAATCGGAACATCAAAATATATCACTAAACTGGATCACATATGGTCTTGTAATGACCCATAAATATATAGAGCAAATAGTAAATTCAAAATCAATATATTAGATGAAACGATGTTACATTTACACACACAACTATTACACTGGATTTTCAAAACAATCTTCAATATTTTTGTGTACCTCTTATGCCGTGTCTTTATGAATGAAAATAACCAGTGACATTATGGTTTATATAAATAATGCAAGCACAAACTGTACTGAGAAGCTTTCGTTCAAGCTTGCTTTTGGTCAATTATTTTCTTGACTGGTTATTTCATTCGTCCATTTTTGTTTTCATCCATTTATTTATTTTCCAGCAAGTAAATAATTTTACAGAATAATAATAATAATAATAAAAAAAGAGAGACTAGTGTGGACATATTTGTGATATTTGTTTACATCCTATTGTTATCTTATAGCATGGAAAGGAGAAAACAGACCGTACAATACTTATATTCAATTGTTATTCCCCTACTCGATATTTCTCAGGATATGACTAACACATCAAGCAGAAGTACATACACTGGCAAACAACACAATGAGCTCATTGGGGGAAGAAGAATTCTTATAAAAATTGTTATAATCAAAATTATAACTCATTTGCTTGACCATAATTTACTTTGGAGTTCAAATAGTTAACAAAAAAGGAACTGAAACAATAGAAGTAATAAATTGAAAACAAATTGTCATTTAGTTTTTCCAAGAGATAATTATTATAATATATATTATATATTATATATATATATATTATAATTATTATATGAAAAAATTATCTGCTGAAAAAAATGGAATATTAAGTTTTCCTTGGTTTCTGACCACCAACCCAAAAAAGATGCTTTAATATCTGTCACATTAAAATTCCTTGCATCACATCGACAGAGGTTTTGGTATGAAATGTTTTCATAAAGGCTATAGTATATTTCAAATTAATTTGTTTTATTGACTTTAAAGTTACGAGCTGAATATTTATACATAACAAACCATAAGCGTCATGAATGTTCACCACGTACATGACGTCACATAACATAGATAATTTAAATGATCATATCAGGAGGCATTATAAATATTCAACTAATACGATGACGGTAAGAAGTAAAACCACTAAAGTTCACCCACCCTCTTACATATCAAATAGATTCTTGGTTTGGCTTTAGCAAGGTTAAGTTATTATATATTCAACAGTTTGAAATACAATACAGTCTATACCAAGACCACGCCCCAATTTCCTATACAAAATACACAAAACATAAATATTCAGGTTGGATTTATATGCTGAATTAACCCCCCCCCCCCAAAAAAAAAAAAAAAATTAAAAAGAAGATTATTATTCACTAATCTCCCATAATTGAAATCGTGGTTAGTTGAGAAATCCAGAACAGTGAAAAACTTCCAGCCTCCACCGGGATTCGAACCCGGGCCTCCCGCTGTATATGCGGACACCCTAACCACTAGACTATTGGCGCTGATTGTATGTCCAGAGGTTCGAAACCGGTAAGGAAGGTCGTAATTCTACTGGCGTTCGTCACCCGCATCGAACAACACTAGTT
>JAAAKB020258957.1:0-10249 GCA_010014835.2 Apostichopus leukothele | reverse complement strand
CTGGGGTTCGAACCACCAAGTGCAAAAGAAAGTCGAGCTCTACAGCTAATACGATGCGCCAACCAACCGCGCCACTGGATCGGAAGAGCGACGTGTCTGATAAGCGAGTAGATCTCGCTGCTCGCCCAAGCAATAGCAGAAAAAGATCGGAAAAATAAATGACAGCTTCTAACATCTACTTGAAAGCAAATCAAGGCATAAAAAAAAGAGACATTAACAACGACAAAAACTGCAGGAGGGTTGAGAAGAGGCGAGCGAACTGAGTAGTACGCGTTACTTACAAAATTTCAAGCGAAAACGCGACGCGTCTGTATAGACTCACACAGCGTGTCACAGAAGACGGAAAAGTGTGACAAGCTGTATAATCGCACGGCTGGGAGCGTAAAATTATATATATATATATATGTAAACCATTGGTCTTTACCGACATACTTGCTTGTAAATGTCACGGCGGCTGTTGAATACGGTTCCCGTTTATAGCGATATGACCGTCCACCTGCCAAGTCGTCACGAATAGTAAGCCATGGACTCTCTCCAGTAGGCACGGTAGCAGGCTGCGGTAGCCTGGCGGTAGCCTGCGGTAGCAGGCCACGGTAGCAGGCTGTAAAATCGGCCGAGATACTTACACACACCAGCAGCCCAGTGTGCCCAGCTTCTCGTGTGTCTCTGTATACTTAATATTCCACATTGGATCTGATGGCTGCATCATATACGACAAAGTGACCCTAATTTGACTGGCTTTCATGTGCGGCAATAGAAATGGTCCAAAACTTTCCATATTAAAAGTTGCTAACCATGCCCATGTCATTCAGACATTGGGATGATTTCATTGTGTGTGTGTGTTTTTTTTTTTTTTTAACATCAATGCTTCAATTTCAGGTAATGCTAAGGGAGTTAAGTTCTAGATATGGTACAAGAACCTTGAGGATTAAAATATCCAGTTAATGCAGTCTCATCAATACAGTAATCAAATAGTTAAGCCCAAATTTGTCTGAAACGATTGTAGGATAATTTCGCTGTCAGAATCTACTTTGGCAATGAAAACACTGAATTCTCACTTAAAGAAGAAAGCAGCCATGATTGTTCAAACAACATTGTTCAAAAAACAAAACAATGCTCACCTTATCAAATTCTATATCACATCAGGATAAACCAGTGTTAGGCTAACCACAGGAAATCCTGCAATTTAGAGATCACTGATTTGCCTAGATATGATTGGTATCGGCAGATGTAAGAGGCCTCCTGACCCCCTACCCACCTTCACCCCAACCACGCCTACCCCTGCCCACCCTCCCCCCCCAACCACCACCACCACCGTGTTTTGTTGTTTTATTTCTTCCTCTTCTTTGCTAAGTATTGACAGGTATTGACACCTTGTAGGCAGTTCTTTTCCTTTCGACCATATATGAAAGAATTCTACCATACAGATCTCATTAACTCCTCAAACAAATCTTTTCACAGATGTGACCCATTTAATCTCAAGAAACCATCCAGGAAAGAACAATAGTAATCTGAACTGACAATGCTTATTTTGACTCCATTTATTTGACAGATTTCACATAAGTTTTATCAACAACAGGCCTGTGACTAGGTTGTGGGGTTCTTACTACATAACCAACTCAGACACTATTTGTTCCTCTGCTGCGTCAACGTCACGACGAAAAGGTCAAAAGTCTCGAGAAAGACGGCTCCTTTTCATTAACACGAAGCCTAACACTTACCACACTTTCATAGCTAAAGATACCAAACCTAACCTACAGTCATTTTGCATTTAAGAATCATGGCAACAGTCATTAATACTGTCATAAAACTGACGAGGCAAACTGTGCTGAAGTTATTTGGGGACAATATGGCCAAAGTTCTGAACAGCAAATCTTGCAAGAAGAGAAATGTTGGTTAAGAATGGCAACAAGATAATTTGATGGGTCAGTAGCAGTCCATACAAGGACCATCCTTAGGAAACGATGCAATGAATCTGTCCATGTTTCTGTACATCAATCCTTAGGGTTGCTAAACTATAAAATCACTGATTTTTTTTCTCAATATTTTCAATAACGCCCAACTTGTGACAACCAAATGACTGGTCTTCACAAGCAAATACACATAGACACTGCAGAGACTAAACTAATGGAAAAGCTTAGACAAGGTTGCTAAAAGGTAGAAAAAATTTTTTAAAAAGATATTAAACTCCATAATTCATAACAACAGTCTTTGGAGACGTGAGCACAACATCAGCGTCTGACAGACGATTATCTTACGGACCGAGAGACGGTTAACTCGACGTGTAAACAACTCCGGCACGGACAAAAAAGAGTTCCACATTTATATACAACTGCTCGTTCATGTAGTAACCGATTCTAAATTTCAACCTTTTGACTGAAAACCGAGGAATATTCCATGATGAGGCGAGACGCGATCTGAGAGCAGAGACTGGTCCAAAGGTAAAATTTCCGGAGAGAACCGACACTTGGTAACCGAAAGATGCCCGGCGGGGAACCATCAGTATCTTGAGGGGCCTGCGCGCGAAGCCCCCGAGTAACGCCTGTGTGAGAAGGTTCGCGATAAAAAATAACGCTTTATTAGTTAAATGTCTATCATAGCTCAAATATTTTCAAAGCTTCAAAATCTGTGTCTCTCCCACCTCAATGCCACTTCATGAAAACGGAACGATAATCAATTCTGTGTCCCTATCATTAATGGATAATCAGGAGCTCATCTTAAAGACCTCAAACGACTTCAAGAATTGAAATTGTATGACAAAGTCCTGAATCTTACCGGTACTGTTACAACTTTGCAAACTTCTCTGTTTAAGACATATTTGACATCTTTTCAATCTTTGTTTTTGATCTTTACGATAGTACTGTAAATGCAGATATGCTGTCGTTGAATTCACTCTGTTGTGTGCATTATCACAGACAACTTTTGTTTTCCCTTTATGAACACAATTAAAGAAACATATTTGCATTTGAAGCAATTTAGTCCCAGTGATGTAACTAAAACATGGAAATTTAAAGTTTTTGAAGAATTCTATCATTTGCAATATTTGGATCATTTCAAAATGATAAAAATACCCAAATGTGTGGTCTAGAGTTGTGAATGAAAAGATAACGCAAGCTTTCTTCTTTCCTTCAACCAAATGCCACTGTTAGTCAAAAGATTAACAACTTGGTTGGATAACCTCATTTGAGTCAAGCTCATATGATTCATGCATATTCATCAAGAAACTTTCTTGCTTCAAATGCCCTATGCTCCTTTAATATATAAAAGCAGAGAAAAAGCCTTAATGTACCATTTACCACCAACCATCCACCAATATTACTCCATGGTAAACCCACGTAACCAGAGTTTACCATAATTTTATGATTATTTTGTGCACAGATATGAAGGGGAAAAAAATAAACACTGCGAAGAAATGAATACTGCATGCACAGTTTGACTATGAAGGGATACGCAATGTGCACCTTCCAAAATGAATGTTTGTCAGGAGCAAACGTCCTTCAAACTTACGATCTCATGGGTATGTCATAGTAAGAATCCCGTCTTGAAGAGCTGTAAAGTCGGTCAAGGTAGTCGCTAGAAAGTAGAAACAAATAAGTTTTTGCAAATTGTTATCTAGACCCTACCTTTCTCAAACTGTTCCATCCACCACCCTCTGAGGACAATGGAAAGTCCACGGATCCCAACACTTAAGGAGTATCACCAAAGACCTCAGCGCCTTAACGTTCGTAGCTGAGGTCGGCAAACTTTTCACTTTTCTTTTCCCAAGATGATATTTTCAGACTTGTTCTGACTATCATGACATAAAACATAGTTCAGAAAAATGTGAAACACCCTGTGACTTATAAGCAACTTTTGATTATGCCCTTCCCTTGTGGACCCCTTTACTCTCACAGATCCACAAGAGATTTTTGTTGACAGAGGTCCACAGTTCCAAGGTTGAGAAAGATGGCTACCTGTACTACCAAGTGTTCCACTGTGCTAACAAACTAGGAGATAAGACTTCTATTATGGAGGTCACTGGTTTGAATATTCTTCTAGCATAATTGCTTCTTTGTTCTTTCAAAAGTAGACAAGCAAACAAAAGCCAATAACATAAACTGTTTTCTTGTCGTCTTCGATGATTTACACGAAGCCACTTTGACCGTTCAGTTAGACATACAAATACGATGAAATCTTTCTCTACATAGGTGGGCACAGTGAACCCAAAAATGAGATTGTTTCACACTTATCATGATAACGGCAGAGTAAACATCAAATGTAGCAAGGAAATTGGTGCAACAAACAGGTTTGAAAATGTCCCATCCAAGAAAGTCTCTGGTATATTTGACTCATGATACAAAAGTTTAAAGAAGTGAAATTAGAGGGCTGTGATATTATCTGTTATCACATAGCAGCATTATTGCAACTCAAAAATGGCCACACTGCTACACAAATGCAAAAATATATTTGCTTTCATACAGCAATGTAGTACTAACTATACTTTTCTCTAACGTAAAAAAAAAGGAGAATTTACATGTTCAAACAACAAAACAATCAGATTCTATATCACATCAGGATAAACCAGTGTTAAGCTAATCACAGGAAATCCTGCAATTTAGAGATCACTGATTGAATCGGTATCTGTATATGTAAGAGGCCTCCTGAACCGTACCCCACCCTCCTCCCCCCACCCCTCACTACCACCACATTGTACATGCCAAAACTCACCGATCAGCTGCGTACGTGGATCTGCGGATTTCTGGGTCGTAGTCTCTTACGGGACTTCTGCTTCTCCTGGGGTAGAGGAGGTCGTATTCCCTGGCTGAGAGAGGCATCCGCCTACTGCACAGACAAACGGTACGAAAAGACGCAGGAAATATCAGATACCCAGCGACAAAGAATTGTAATGCTCAATAAGAAAATTTCAATTAAACAAGAATATTTCATTCCCAGTTTTGATCATGTTTGACCCTACTGACCTGTATGGTTCATCGAGGTATCTCCTCTCATAGTCTACTTCTCTCGATAGTGGCCTCCTGTAGTAAGAAGCTGACCTCTCCTCCCTGTCTCTGAAGTACGGATCATCACGGAAGTCATCTCTGTAGGAACTTCTGAGAGGGCCTTGTCTCTCTCTGTCATCTCTGAAGTCATCCCTGCTTCTCCATCCGTCGCTTCCTCCGCCATTGTCTCTACCTCTACCGCGTCCTCTACCCGGTCTTCCTCTTCCTCCCCCAGACCTGTTTTTTAAGAAAATAGAAAGTTTTGTCAAGAATCTTCCACAAAATTATGACATATGTTTTAGTTGTAAAGGGTAAGTGTAATAATGATCTTTGATATCAGAATAGCAATTAAAAAGTGACTCTGATTTTTGTGTTTCTTCCATGAAAGATGATTTCTTGAGACTTTTTTTTTGGAAATAGAAATAAGTTGATATTTAGAAGTGACGTACTCCAATTACTGACCATAAAATACAACTTTCCAGCTTCACTGCATTAAAGAATACAGCAGACAGATCTATACATCAACCACCTTTGCACACCATTTTACTTATGACTGAGTACTAATCTTATAGTACACAGCAGCTATAGCAAATCATCCAGTAGTACACTTTAGTACTAAAGAGAGCAAAAAGAGATCTTTCTGCTTAGGAACAGATTAAAGCACAATGCACTCATTTTAAGTGAATAAACTGCAATATTTTATATCTCAGCAATGGAAATAATAAACCACAAACTGTGGTTATGACAACTGTAACCACCCTGTCCATGAAGGCTGGTTTGTTAGCATGGGCTTAACATGACAATACTGGTTAAATGATACGAGGCAAATGATGGGCATATAACTGGGACGCTAAGAGGTGGAACCGATATGCTTCCTGGTTGTCGAACTTTCAAAACAATCCCCAGTTTTCACATGCATGGCTCACTGAGTCACACAAGAAGTAAACAATGATGTACTACAAACGTTTAATTATGATGGTGCTTTTTCGTTTGTCAAATGAAGTGAATTACCTGTCACAGTCCCTGCTGAGGTGACCCTTGCTGCCACACTTGAAACACTCTCCTTTGCTTCCAACACCAGGCATTTTATGCACATCTGTCGTTGAAAACTGGACTTTGATTAGATTACCCATGAAGCTGGTTGAATCCAACTGTGTTACAGCCTCCTGGGCCTCTGTCTCTGAGCCCATGTGCTGGAATGCCAATAAAGAATAAACAAAATAATCGGACCTTTATTTATTTTTTCTTGCCTTGTTTTAACTCTGTAAAACAGCAAAGATTCATCAGTAGGTTACTGCATAATAGATTTCAAAATTGTTCCCTGGTAGCTCTGCTTCTCTGAATTGCAAACATCGGTGGTACAGTAATATTGTGAATGGTTTCTAATTAATGTAGCATTTTGCAGTGAATGTGGTCTGATGGTGCCATACTTCATTATTTAAAACAGATACAGTAAATGATTTAGTTACTTTAGTCCAATAAGATAGCACCAACAACAGTGAAAATATGGCGTGAAAATACACATCATTCCTAGAAATTTCAACAAATTGAGTTCTAGACGTTTCAAGTCCAAAACATGTTGACAATATACTATGTAGCCTACACAAATGTAATTTGGATGTTATTTTAGGATACCTGCACATTTAATGGAAAGTTATAAAAAATTTAAATTACCATAATATATCATTCATGAACATCCAAAATTTACCACTCCAGACAGAAATGTTCTTTTTTATGAAAAAGAATCATATTCAAATAAGGATTTCAATAACACTAGTAATGACACTTTCCTGTGACCACATGACCTTTTTATATTAAGCTCCATAACACAAAGCAGATCAATTCAATAACTAAATGCAAACCTAACTCCAATTAAATTTCAAAATGATGTAATGAAAAACAAGAAACCCTAAATATTTCTGTATAAAATTTGACCTGATTTTTTTGTACATACCACAAAGCCAAAGTTTTTGTTAGCAATGACATCACACTCTGCAACTTCTCCAAACTTTTTTAATAGAGCCTCCAGTTCCAACCCAGTACATCCAGAGGGCAGATTTCCGATGAAAAGTTTCTTCGTCATTGTGGGTAGAAAGCCCTGTAAATGGCAAATGCAACCAGCTTGTAAATAATGATTGAGTTCTGATAAAGTGCTATTGTTCAAGTTGGCTGATTTGGAAGCAGAGATGTGACAGATAGTCCTGTGGAAAAGTCCTTTAACCCTTGTTACCATCTATATCATATGGTAGACAGAAGTATACTTTTTGAGAATATCTCAAACCTTTGTAATCAAATTTACACACATTGTAATGTTTGCCTATTGTGTAAAGTATAAGTATAAGTATAGTAATAGCTTTCAGTACATATATATATTTATAAAGAATATCAAGTCACAACAATTTTATGCTCTCAGTTTTGATTAATTTTAATATCATCCATGACGACCTGCACTTTAATATATATAGGCTGAACAGCAAGGTTGGGTATCTGAAATATAAGGCTTACAACTAATGAGCAACTAACAAGCAAATAACAGTGATCACTGTTATTTGCTTTGTTATTTGTCGCGACACCAGCAATTTTTTTTTTATTTAACCATCACCACACAACCAATATTAGTGGCAATACCATAGCTACTTAGACTATGCAAGATATTGCTTTATTGCCCTCCCCACTCCCCCCCCCCCAACAAAAAAACAAATACACAGAAATCATTTTTTAGCTAGCGCAAATATTCACAACAAATGTTGACTGGTGAACCAGTTGCCAGAAAGAAATTTTAAAGCCTTGCTAACTTTAATGAAATGCTGTACAGGCAAAAGTAACGTGTTGGTGGTAGGGATCAGATCAGATCTCCCAGAATGAAGATCATATCATCTTATGCTCAACTTTCCCCAGTAACTGAATAGTAGTACTAGCCTAGGCTATATCTAGGCCTATCATTACATTAGGTCATTAGCCTAGGCCCTAGGGTTACCATTGGTTTGCAGCCTCTCCACCACAACAAACGTGCATCTTTTGACAACTGAATATAATAAATATACGCCGTAATTCACCTAATGTTAGGCTATAAGCTGCCGATACAAATGTATAACGACTTTGTGCCAGTCTGTCGTCAAGCCTAAAAATTAGGCTAGGCCCTAGTTACCTGTCCAGGTAAATCCAGGTAAAAACTTAGTATTGTATTGCTAGTAAGCCTAGCGTTACAAACAAACAACGTGAACAGTTACTTTGTTAGGCTACATGAGCCCTTACATCAACTTTCAAGTTAGGTAAGGTAATATCATAATTTTCAAGACGTAGTTACCTAAACAGTAGATATAACAAAACAAATTTCTATGTTATAACCCTCCGAGAGCTAGAAGACGGGGATTCGGTTACGTGGCCGTTTCGTATTTAAGTCGCTCTTTGTTGTCCACTATCTTAGTTGTTGTTGTATTTCTATTAGTACATGCACAGTACAGAAACATGCGTAACGCAGAATGAATTTCTATGATAACCTGCCCGGTGGCGATATTTTTTTACAAGGGTGTGTACGGGAAATATGCATGTATTATGGTACGTACAGACGGTAGGAGTCACGCTTTTGGCAAAAATTACAAAGCCTTATGGGAAGCCATTGACGCCTAAATTAAAGCTAACATGGATTCCCTGTTCCAGAAAACGCCACACAGCCATAGAGCATGTGTAATTGTATGTATGTATTTTAGATCCTCCTGCAAGCAGGAACTTGTGAAGAAGCCATCATTGGCTTATGAAAGCCGCAAGCTGACCGAAGTCAGTCTCTTAGATTCATATTTAACGTCCATGATTATGAATTGTCAACAACTCTGAAACTGGATGACATACATCTTGGAGTGGCTCGAACCCGGAACCTTATGATTGAAAGGCACCGACGTTAACCGGCGTTAACACATGGAAAATTGTTGTACACTGAACCTTTATAATATTGTCAACTGTCTTATGAATTAACAAAACATCTGCCATAAATTCTAAACGCTGCTACATGCTAGCTGTAGATCACTGCACGTGCCTGGAAATGCAATTTTTATTCTGACCAGGTTGAAATAATTCTACTGGTTTTTTTATATTTACCTGAGTGACCTCTGGTGTAATTTTATTCTCCATCATGTGTCTGAGGACGGCAGTCACCGATGCCATACATTCGTGCTGGTTCAGCTCGTCACCCTCCATCTCTAAATAGTCACCGAGTTCTTCTTCCTCCTGCCCTGCAACCTACGGAATGAAACGATATCCGTACGTAACTAGCATCTCTACAGAAGTCTGCAAAGCTGTTTTTTCCAAATTTTTGCACTTCTTCCTCAGGGAATTGTTAACCATGTATGTATGTATGTATTTTAGATCCTCCTGCAAGCGGGAACTCGCGAAGAAGCCATCATTGGCTTATCAAAGCCGCAAGCTGACCGAAGTCAGTCTCTAAGATTTATATCTATATGTTATTAGCATTCTTATATCTGACCTTTGTCTGCAAGACCATAGCACTATCTCTTAGTGCTGTCATGACCTGGTGAACAACTGCTGTAAACAGCTCAGAAAATTTGTATTTGGGAAATATCACATGTTTTAATGTTCTTGCAAATCACAAACACAAAAAGACTTAAGCAAGTCAAACTGTGATTATCATCAAGCCACATTTGCTTGAATTTTCAGTGGTTTTCTTAATTTATTACAAATGTGTTTTTTTTTCTATTAATGAGTTGGGATTTGCCAGAATTTGAAAATTTCAAACATGACCTGGTGTTGGCTGGTGTTGGCTTCAGTGTGAACACTGTCCTCATTCACCATGAAAGAAAGAAAGGAAAAAGAAAGGGAAAGTTAAAGGTTTCACCCCTTAGTGATGCTATGAAATCTTGTGTTTTCCATGTTATTGTAGCTTATCATCGTGCTGGTGAATGGTGTGAACCATTTCCATGTTTGTGCACGATGTCTTAATACAAGTCAAATTTGTCTTAATAACCAGCCGTATCATTGCTCGTAGCGGTAGCTTGAGGTCGCTGACGTCACACACAAATATACATCGTTCTTCGATTATAGGAACTGCAATTAGTATTCACAACAAGAACTTCACGAGGTGGGCACTTAGTTGGGCTGTTGGAGTTAGTTAGTGTATATTTTGTTTAGACTGCATTCAACTGTTGTATTTTGTTTCATTCATTGTATCAATGTTCTTTTTATTTTGTATCATTCATTGTATTGCTCACCGCAGATATGTAATTTCCTTCTGGGATTCAATAAAGTTGACTTACTTA
>JAAAKB020258947.1:0-10250 GCA_010014835.2 Apostichopus leukothele | reverse complement strand
AACGTCCATGATTATGAATTGTCAATTGTCAACAAGTCTGTAACTGGAAGACATACGTTAATCTTGTAGTGACTTGGAGGGACCTTATGATTGAAAGGCACCGGCGTTAACCACTGAGCTAACACTCCTAACACTTTTCATTCTTCAAATACAATAACGAAAAACGCGATGAAATCCCGGGTGTTTGGTTTACTCTTTATACTTTATATAGGACGTTTTATTTCTCACCAGACGGCATCTGACTCAAGTTACTAGGACTATATGGTCTCTACGAATTTCTTGTCCCAGAAAGTGATGTAAGGAGTCAGTCAACCTCACACGTTGCTGATAATAACTCCTTCTGCCACGATTATTTTATACTATTGTATGTATATTAGTTCGGCTATCCACCCCTGTAAAGTAAAGAGGTAGAAGGGGAGGGAGCGGGGAGGGGGGGGGGGGCTAGGCCATAGTTTTTCATGCTTATCAGTTGAAGAACAAAATATTAAGTTCAACCGCAGATGGATGGTTTTAGTAATGCCAGTGATGCTGCCAAATCGAATATTTCCTTTACGAAGCTAAATTGGGGAACTTACCGATTACCGTATAAATTGCTGTAATAGACAAAAGCAAAATAATGGCGAAGTATAAATTCCATCCCAAGGCTTGTTGGACAAAAAGAGCGCCAGCGAACATATTGACCTGTGGGAGAAAAACTACTGTACACCTCATGTTACTCAAGAGTTTACTCATCCACAGGTGCTCCGCTAGGCCTTTCTAATCCACATTTCTTGTACGGCAGCAAGGATTTACTAGAGTCTGTAGAGGGACTGAATCCTAATGTGTCTTTGCATGAGAATTTCTTTCAAGTCGAACCTGTGAGTAATGGCATTCTTATTATTCCGTGAAATTTGAGATATACTGGAGAAATCTATAGGAATGAAATGTATGATCGGCTAGGAGATACAGTAGCTCACCCAGAAGAGGGGATTTGGGAGGGTATTCTGCCCTTGAGTACTGATTCAAGAAACGGGGGGGAGATCAAACAGATAAACAAATTAAGAAACAGAAATACGGATTTATGAAGAAATCGGTGAGAATTATTATCAATTTTTTTTGGAAGTGAGAACAGAATAGTTGCCAGACTACAAAATCCATGAAACCCGGAATATGTTGCTCTTCACTGCATGTGCATTTTCTCAACTGATACAGTTTATAGCAGTGTGCTTTGCCGGGCACTGTGTTTCTCTAGGTCTGACTTCAAAATAACGTCTAATGTATAATAAATGGATAGATGTGTAAATATTGTTATGCGGAGTGATCCTGCTGGGAGCGAGAATTCATCATTTGTGAGTGTCGTGGTTATGATTTCTTTTCAGATTATGGGTATGCCATATATCTTTGCTGAGAGGCTTCAAATAAATCTCTTTGTGGAACCATATCCATTCTTACCGTGAGTTTGATATTTCTTCTTGATCATTCTTTGACTGTCAAGGATCGATTATTAAATTGTAGTCGTTTTAAGATGTCACAATCGATATTTTATGGAGTCTATGTACACTGTGTGTGATTTCAAAGTCTTGACTATGAGTAATAATTATCTCTCTTTGATTTAAATTCAGTTTGATTTTTTTTTCTTCCCCATCTCATTTATTCAAGAGTATATGAGAGTATATGAGATTAGTCAAGAGTACAAGAGTATAGTATTATATTCAAGAGTATTTATGTATATGGTACACACTTGTATTTACAATTCTGGTAACTACATTTGAAATTGAAATACTTACAAAATGCGAAAAATGTTTCCGAATTAAGTATTTTTCCCTCTCTTCGTTTATAAATATATATATATATATATATATATAAATTCACTTTGATTAATTATCAAATAGTAAATAGATTACGACAACACACATATATATCTGGGCATCGGCAGGGGTTACAAGAGGGTGTAATACCCCGGCATCCATCATCAAACCCTCTCA
Source organism: Apostichopus leukothele (assembly GCA_010014835.2). Taxonomy (NCBI): domain Eukaryota; kingdom Metazoa; phylum Echinodermata; class Holothuroidea; order Aspidochirotida; family Stichopodidae; genus Apostichopus; species Apostichopus leukothele. The sequence goes on along the minus strand of JAAAKB020258947.1, from coordinate 8,286 downwards.
GGCCTTGCCCCCAGTTTTCTTTCAACAGCTTGATGAGAAGCAAACCGTATCTCACAAAACCGTTTACTCTTTGTTAAGAGTACTCACGGCTTTTGTTTAACCCGGTTTCTGTTTTACTTTTCTATTTTCAATTTCAGGGATATGCAACATGTTCCATCTTTCTACTTTCCATTCGTGTGGTTTGAAGAGGTAAGTTTGAATATGTTAATACATCCTGATATGATTCCTTAAAGAACCTCGGCTCACTTCAACCTGCTTGTAGTTGATATCGGGTAACATTGAAGGTTTGAGCTCACACTTATCAAACGGATTTTAAAAAAAGGAAGAATTAACCATGGTTTTGAAAATGAGTGCAAACTACGTATAAAGTGAAGTAAGGGAGAGGGGCGCAGGGTGGATCCTAAGGTAGATCCTAAGGGTTAGTCCTGGGACTTAAAAGTCTCATAACTGTGACCTATGCCCAGGATATATATGACACACATCCATGAACCCATAATATTGTTACTGGTTGCATAGAATTACTTTATTTTATTTGTTTTGCCACAAAAGTACAAAGTGGAGGAAAGTCTTCCATAAAGCTTAAAAGCTTAACAATGTGGAAAACTCCGTGAAGAAAGAAAAGAAAAGAGAAAAAAACAAAATATATATATGTGTATAAATACATATACATAAATATAAGTAGAAATTAAATGTTCAATATATATATAGTAATAAAGTAGTAGAATAGGATATAAGATGTCTTACTGCTAAAAGTCTGCTACCCCATCCTTACCCCTGATCTATCCTCCAATCAAATAAATTGCAGAAATGATTGCTTGTATCCATTTTTCCGTGTCAAATAATCAGCCTTTTCATTATTTTTTTATTTTTCCAGAAAGTAACAGTGAGGACAGAGGATGCCATGAAATATAAATCGACCATCTTGGTGATAAATACGGTAGTCTTTGCATTAAAGATAGGATTATCCATCTTTGGAGGCTGTCTTATACTAGTGGCTGGGACTCTTGTAACTAGGAAGATTGTCTACTCTTCTCGGGAGAGAAGTGTGGGAAAGGTTTGTTCCATTCTGTCGATTAATTTTAATTAAAATTACTTAATTGAATAGTTGCTGTTGCAAAATTTACAGTTTTTTGTTGTTTTTTTTGTTTTTCTGTTTCAAAATTTGTTTGAAGCAAAGTTTCTTCTCAGTTATCTCTGTATATTGATAATTTAAAATGGGAATCAAACATGCCAATCTTCTGTCTAGCAATATGAGCCTGTTTTTTTTTATTACATTCATTTTATTCATTATTTATCCTTTGCCTTGGTTGTATTGAATGAAACTGGGATTTGGTCCCTGGTTACACCATGTGTATGCAAAGAACTGTGGGCTTTAGGCTGGCATTTTGATGTGGTATTTTGCAGTGTAATATACAAACTCATTCCATGCTTAAGGTCCCAGTATTGTCTTTGCAGTGTCTTCAAGTAACCAAACCAATTTGTAATAACTGTTGAATTATTTCAAATGACTCACTCATTGTTGCAACCAAGGCAGGTGCTTTAATACAGCTGTTTGGTATTAATTCTTCAATTTCAGGCATTTTTAACAAACTATCAAGTGTTTCAACCCATTTGAATTATTCAACAAATTTAAATGGCTATTGTTTAATAGATGATAAAGACATCTTATATCTCACACGACAATGTTATATCAGATATGATTTACTTCGACTATAGGAGTGACAGAAGTTTTTCCCATTTTCTTCCCACTATTTTAGGGATCCATTCAACATAGCAACAGTAACAACTCCCCTATCATTGTCAATGAAGTTTCCCCCCTCTTGCCGACAATTTGAAGATAAACTCTTGACTTCTATGAAAGCTTTTGGGGGAAATGGAATTCGAGGAATTTGCAGATTGCTCGGAGAAACTTACTGCTATAACCTGTAGATCTGTAGACTTGAAGCTTAAAGGGGAAGTCTGCTGATGATATTGTAAGGATCTCTGTAAGCTCCAGCAATTCTGTTTTTATTTGCCAAATGTTGTAAAGTATCATTGTAAGTGTTTTGTTATTGCAAGAGTTTATCCAGGTTGAATCAAGTAGGGATTCATCGCACATTGGAACATTCACCGTGGTAACGGCGAATGTAATCTTTGGAAGCTAGGTCATCAGTATTGCTTGCCTCTCAAATATGCTAGAAGTTCAAATAATGGTCACTTGTGTTACAACTACAACAAACATTTTGACTACCAGTTTTTCATCATCAAGAGTTGTAGTCTTCTAACCCACCACTCCTCGTTGACTGGGAACTATTTGAGAGATTCACGATCAGTATCTATCAAAACTTCTATCAAAAATTTAGGGTAAATATTAATGATCTTTAAGCCTAGTTTTTGGAAGTGGATGTAGGCAATACATTGTAAGGTACATGTATCGTCTCACACAGTAGACTAACCCCACTGATACCTTGATTGACATGTGACACTTTTCTTAATAGTTTTGTTATTGTTTGCAATTTGCTGAAATAAATTATTTCTACGTCCTTGTGATGCCTCATAGGGAACGTTGTTCAACTCGCTCAAAATAAGGTAAAAGGGTTTTCTTCGATGCCACCGTTTGTTATTTTCGTACGGTTTTAAAAGAAAGAAAAATTGCACGTAGTAGATGGATGATTAGTGTCAGATTTTTATTACACCAATCATCTTTACTACCTTGTGTTCTTTCGTCGTTTCCCCAAGATGAACTGTTTAAAAAGATGTTATAAAATGTATCAGCCAAACTCACATATATTCATGGAAAAGAGGAATTGTCTTCAAGTCTGGTTTTGGAAGAAGTTCCTTTTTTTACATGACAAGAAAGAAGATAAAGGGAGAAAAAAAGTTCATAGGAATCCTGTGAATAAGTCTGATTAATATTCCATATTATTCATATTTCTTTTATTACCTCCATTTCTGCGATGATCATGTCAACCTTTGTCGTTCATCTCATCGCGTCTGACAGAAGAAGTATCATTGGTCAAGGTGTAAACGAGTAAAGGAGATCACTGGTTATTTCGTGATCAGATATCTTTGTTTTCTTGTGTAAAGAGGATTTTTCAGCTTAAATTTTTCTTTCAAACTTAATTGTAGGTTAACTAATCTTGTCAGTCCGTAAGACATTCTCTAAGACCGGTTGCACATGACCAGTTTCATGTCAACCGTCACAACTTGCAAACTCATTGTATATGGTATCGAGCAAATGTGCCAAGTCTCATCTACCGTTGTCGGGACAACTGAACATGTGGCATTCTCCTGATTGGCAGTCGGCAACGGTTTATGACTAACAATGTCAAGTTTCAAAAATATGACAGGGATGTAATATATTGAACGTGACATAACCAAGCACCGGTGGTCAACGAGCAATGGTTGTTTTGAGCGCTTGTCAGTTTTTATGCAGGGGGGGGGGGGCTCAGTGGTGAGGTTGTGGGTCTTGACGACTATTGAAAACTAGGTCGTGACAGTGGAGTTGAATATGGGCAGTGTGCGACCTGTTTAAGAGAAGCTTCTTTTTTTTTCAGTACTATCATAGGACTGACTTTAGGTCGTTCGTTTGGCTTTAAAAGCGATCTTTTCTGTCGTTTTAAGGACTTAAAGGCTGTATTATTCTGAACAGGCCTTTGACAAGAATCACTGACATATAATTGTATGTAATCCTCATTCAGATCTCTCGTGTTAACGACCGTCTTGATTAATATCCCAGATTAGGAAATAATAAATGATTGAATCTAACGTGTGAGAATAAAAAAAACTGTCAGACAATGATAAAAAAATAAACCAGTGAGTAGCAATGATGTTTGCGTGAGGATCGCAGCAATAAACGAACAAATTAATAATTAAGAAACGATGAGAAATTGATGACTTGAAGAGTGGCAAGATAAATATTCTTCAAGTTCGTTTGTTGCTGTGTTGTGGTAAAATTACATGTCATTGTTCAAAATGGGCCTTGTCTTAAAGGCCTGTGTTAATGTGTGTGAAAGAGCCAAACATAAAATGTTAGCTGGTCGATATAATTCCTTTTTTTTCCTTCTCTTTTTTAACAATTTATTAACCATTGGGCAATAATATAATTATCTGCTTATTATTCCTTTCTTTTTGTCCTCCTTTTGTTTTAGACCATTTAATGGATTGAATGACAACATGCATCAGGTGAAGTCTAATTGTTTTCCACGGTGTGCAATCATTCGTTAATTAAAGGTCTACGGAGACCTATAATCAACATTGTGCTAATCACTTCCACCAAAATTCATCAAGAATTGACAATTCAAAAAGTCTTTTCTTAATTCTAGTTTTACTTATGAATAATCATTGGTGATTACTAATTCTGTACATTAATGATGTAGAGGGAGCGACTGCCTAATTTGCTGTTACGTTATTCCTTTGTCTTTACAAACTTGGTGCCAAGTACACTTGGGCATTATCCAAGAACTGTATGTATGTGAATATTAATTGGCTTGGTCAGACAATTCAAGTCACTATGCAATGCAAAATATACAGTAGTTTGAATCCACTATCAATCTTCATTTCGATACAATCAAGATATTTGGTGTTTGAAGCCATAAATTTCTTTTTTATTGGTTTTGGATTGGGGTGGGGTGGGAGAGGGGACTTCAGAAACACCACTGTTATCTAAGTTGCAAAACTGTATGTAAATTTATCAGAATCCAATGGAATTAATACGATTGATTTAAACTACTTGATAACTAGCCATCTTTGTATGAAACATTGCGGAATATTTCAGTTTGATAAACAGCAATTCTATTACTCCCAACGCTTGATCAAACTGCAGAGATCTAACAATCCAACACAAGATGTTGATATAGTAAAAAACAATCCTTAAGGCACTGAACCTATATTGAACCAAAACACATAAAACCTTCAGGGCAATATCAGGAACAGATGGAATGGGTATTCTATCTGTTAACACTTTAATTGGTACTGCACAAGAGCAGTGACACATAAAGCACCATATACCATGGTGAAAAGCCTTTCAAAACCTTTGAAAGGAGAGAGAGAGAAATAGTAGGTGGTTTCTAAGCAAAGCTTCATTTCCGAATTTGGTGACTTGTGGCATCTGTGATATTTAGTCTTGGTGTTATCTACAGACTGTTTCTTGTGCTTTAAGAGAAGAGGTTCTTTATTGTGTCAACAAATTCATGAACAACTCCCCACCCCCCCCCCCTGCCCCCAACCACCTCCTTACCATCCACCATCCACAACCAGGAGACACAAGTCCAACATTATCATCATTGTATGTGATTTTGATTGATTTTGATTTGTATGTGATATTGTATATTATATATGATAGAGATGACTGCAATGATCAACTTCAACAAACAGCTGAGAAAAATCTTATCCTAGAAAAGTTGGAAGATATGAATCCACATGTGGAAGGAAGGTGGGAGGGGGGGGGGGGAGATGCTTGCTGATTGTAGAGTACAATATAACGACTGAAGGCATCAGTCTTATGATTGTTGTTGTGAAGTCTGTGAAGTCAGTAAACATTACCTTACTTGTATTTATATGTCTCTCCAGTAACTTTTCTACCTATTGTCCTATGTCACCAGTAACTTCACCTATTGTCCTATGTCACCAGTAACTGTACCTATTGTCTGTACTACGGTAACCATTGTCTGTGCCACCCATGACTTCTTGTTTGCTACCCTTACCTTGTTATGGTTCCATGACCTATTTCCTACAATTACCAAAAATCACTTAAAAACAATTTGGCCATGATCCCTCCCTCTCTCTCTCTCCTGAGTATAATTATTACACATGCTATGAAGTACAATATTAACCTAGGGCGGTTAACCTTGGGAAACCCTTTAACATGGTCTGACCATTCTTGTCAAAATGGACACTTCCTTGACCTAATTGTTCAGTAACAAGTAACCCTTTGAGTCAGCATAACCAGCATATAGACACTATACATACAGTACCATTGACCAGCAAAAATGCTACTGTATTAATAGTGTTGAGAATTACTGTGTATTATAGTATAATACAGTACACTGTCAAGTCAGTGCAGGAGTACAGTGACTGTAGGGTATATATGTGAGACATCTGTTTCTGATTTCACTGCCAATGCATGAATATATTCTGAGTCAGGCAAATAACGTCGGTTCTTATCAGAGATTGCTCAAGACGAAGAAGACTTTCTCCTTGTACTGTTCACGACCAAGTTTGTGCTGCGCATGTTAACATCTGGATATATAACAACCCTTGGGGAAATTATCGTCTTAGAATATTTTCTAACAGATTTTGAAGAGGAGGCAAAACTTCAAAGCGTTATAATAATTAACAGAACTATAAAACAATACTAGTATTGTTACCCTCCATGGTCTAATTGTCAAATGGTTATGGCATCAAAGTCTTTGCTATTGATTTACAGTGTAAACAGTCTTATCAGAAGTTATGTATATACAGCGAAATCACAGTCTTGCGTACACCTCTGATATTAATTGCATATTAAAGAGGTCATCCTTGGGTGAACCTGACATATCCCATATTCTAGAGCTCAAAAGAAGGACCTTTTGATCTCCTCGTGGATAAAGACGTCCTTGACATTCTGTAAAGGCGGTGGCTGGACCATGACTCGTTAGCTATCATTGGGCTCTTTAACACTTACAGTGCGTATCGAGGAAATACATTGGAAGAGCTCCTATTTGCAAAAATACGTCACAATCAATATATTACACTGTAAACTGACGACTTTGTTCACGACTTGGGACTCTCGAACCTCCCACGTTTACTGTGCGTAGTGGCTCTTATGTTAAGTGATCAAGTGATTGGCCGACCCTGCTCTATACAGGAAATGTGTCAACTATGGTATGACGTCGTAAATACATGTTGCAGAAAAGCAAAACTATAAAATCAAAAGACTGCTTACTATCCACGGGGAGATGATCTAAGTCTGTAATTAGAAAGTTTATACCATATCAATTAGCCTAGCTCTGAAAAGGCAAACAAGCAAGGGAACAAGATCATACAGAGGGTGTCTATGGAATGCCAAAAGGGCCAATTAATATGGGAAACAATATTGCGCCAAGAAATCACTATATGGGTACATTCAAGACTAACACCATTCTTTAAGATTCTCATGCACACCAAAGAAAATACATATATATCTCCATGCACACCGGGGAATGAACTAGGCATAACAACAGCTGTTTGGGACAATAACATTTCTCTAAAGGGCAAAAAAAAAAAAAATTCTCTCAAACTTTTGGTTATTTTTATGTAGACAGAACAATTATCAAATGCACAAAATCATTGTTTTGCTATTTCGAGGGTCGCCTTGAATTTTTTTTCTTGTTTTTTTTGCCCAAATGCATAAATTAAGCCAAGGATTCACAAATCAAGGTTGCACAATCAAGGATTTAATGGTGTTTTCTCCTTTTGGTTGCTGAAAACCCACACAAATTAATGAGATAGCCTTAGCTCCTTATCATGCAGAAACCTGTAATTAATACTTTTTATGCTTTCTTGTTGTTTCTGTCTGGACTATATCAAGGTCATCGGTGAAATTCATGTCTCAGGTTTTGCACTCTGTCTCTTTATTGGTGAAATTTCACATACACGTACGGACTGCAGTGTATACATGAAAGGAATAACATTATTACTAACTTCTCTTCCGATCTGATAGAAATCATCTTGTCTGAATTCTTAGAGGACCTTGTTTTCACTTGGTTAACCATCTTGATTAATATCAGCTGTTCCATGAATAAATTTTATAATCCATACTCGTATTATATATGCATGATACAGGGCATCATAACTTCTTTCTAATAATTCTGTTTTTTTTACAAAATCTGACAGGCTGCAGGCGGAGTACTGTGTGTTAATTTTGCCTTTCCATGGCCTAGAGCACTGGAGACAAACTTTGAGAATGTCATATTTCACACATGATGGATACCTGATAGGAAACTTCATTAATGTAATGTACAGTTTCACCATTAAAGCAGTGTTATTAGCTGGGTTGTTCATTACAAGCATCAACTTGCTTGTTTTGAACAGTTCCTTTTAGTGACAAGGTATTTAACTCTCTTCCTTATTTTTCAGCAGCTCGCATTCTAGCTTTGTCGAAAAGGTCTTGCCAAATTACTCCAATCCTGAAAGAACTGCATCGGCTTCCTGTTACTTACAGAATTGTTTTCAAGCTAATTGCTGATTGACTACACGTCTTTTCACAGGGTGGTGCCTTTAAATACATCTATCAGCTTCAAGAATATATTCCAACTCTTAATCTTTGTTCAAATGATACGTTTCTTC
>JAAAKB020258936.1:0-10252 GCA_010014835.2 Apostichopus leukothele | reverse complement strand
ATATATATATATATATATACCTTTTTCAACTGTCCCCTTCAAATATCTGAAATCGTAAGTGGTGATTCTAAGCTGAACCTTTTGTTACTTAATTTATTCGCTCAGTAAATAACTTGAAATTGAAAAAGTCATAAGTGAACGGATTACAAAGACTTGTCCGGGCAATGATTTGTTGAAGATCAAATTAATTTGTTAGTTACTCAATAAACTTCATTGGGGGAGGTGGGGGGGGGGGAACTCTTGTAGAATGTCTTAGTTTGATCTGGACAGTGCATGCATACATGGTAGATTTGAGAAGAATTGCAGATGTGACTAAAGAACACAGCTTTAATGAAGAATGTTTGTTATTTTGTTCTGCCTTTTACAGGTATACGACGACAGGTGTAATGGTTATCTTCTCTCACGACTTTAATGATATCTGCCTTGAGTTCGCTAAGTGCATGATCTACACCAAGGTACGACGTGGAAAGTTCCACATGCTGAACGAACGTCTAGCAAATGTTGCCTTTGGTCTGTTTGCCAGTGGGTGGTAAGTCCTTTGATAATTTTGCTTTGTATTTTTGGGGGAAAAAAAGTGGTGAACTGAGATATGTTAGTAAATTTCTTGTGATATTTGGTGCTTGACATGATGAGGAAGGACCCTTTAAAGGAATTGTCTGGTGGAAGATTGTGATACATTGTCCTCATAGTTCTTATGTTTCTCTTTCTAACCATGTGAAAAATTGTCCCCATTCGAAGTTTTCTTCTTGTATAAATCTGGGTTTCAAATTCACCAGATTCTCACCAAAAGAACCGTTAGTTTGAATGCATCAATTTGGTGAATGACGTAGCGCAGGCAAATAAGCAAAACAAGCGACTTGAAGTTAGCACTCCTATTTGCGCAGCAAATACACTCGTGTGTACACGCACAGGTGATTGCCTATTATATATTACGTACACATTGCGAACGTACGTATATAGCATCCTATGCCCAGTTGGTACATACATAGTGTTGAACATAATACACTCTCACAAACCACAGTTCATAAACCGTTCTTCGAAATCGCTAATATAAAATTCATGGATCAACTTTACAGTAAAAGGAAGCTTTAAAAGTATTTGGAACTTCGAAAGATGAAACTTTGCGAAATCGATGTCAGAGCAGAATGTAGTACCGAAAAGCTTAGGCTTTGCAGAACTGTCCCATTGTAAACGTTAGAGTAGTCTACATGCGAACATTCTTCACATTGGAGCTGGACAGCGCGAAGTATAAACAACGAAGAGTCTGCTGTTCAAACTTAACTTGTGTTTCACAAAAATTATGAAATCACCGATGCACTATATATATGACGGCTTAACAAATTTTTTAAAACATGTAATTTATAAGAAATTTACCGAAAATTAAGGAAGAATTTAATCTGTATTCAAATGCGGTTTTTGTTGTGATTACTGAACGGTATGGAGCGTGGGTTATGTCGCAATCTGCATTTGCGAAGTTGATGTCACGTTCTCTACTGTTCAAAGTATACTTGATATATCCATCCTAAACGATTCAAAAATTGTTTCTCTGTCAAAGGCAAACTGAGCGTTCTCATATTTTGAAAACATGTGTGGAAAATTATTTATCGTTTTTTAAGGTAACTTCTAGGGGCTACCAGACAATTCTTTTAACAGTTGACTTGTTCGAGCAGTACGTTGGAAAATCAACATTTAAACTGTTGTTTAGGTATTCAGGCAATCATTACACGATCAATGTCTTCAGGGAGTGATGACTTGTATGAAACGAAGAACGGAAAGTTGACTGAGGAATTACAAATAAATTAAAAAGTTCAACAACCAATAATCTCAGGAGTAAAAGACCTTAGCCTGAGTTGGTGGCAATCACCTACGTAGCCATTTCTTTTCTGGGGAAGGAGGGTAGATATGGCCCTTCAGAGGAAATAATACTTTGTAATTAGTGTTTAACCAGGGTTCACAGCCCAATTTCACTCACTAAAACCCAGAAGGGGCATAACGGGATTTCAAGAGAAACTCAGTTATTTTCAATGTACAAACATATAAAAATGTATCATACAAGTAAATGGAAAACGATTAACTGGAAAATCACAATAAAAATTTCAAAAGGAAAAATTACACTTTTGTCAAGAACATGCTTTAACCCCAGCGTGACCTTGGGATTTGAACTACTAACCGAGCTATCCAGCCATTTCCTTACAGTGCTGAACACAGAAGGTTGAAAGAAAGATGAACAACAAAGACGTTTTTCTTTCTTGTCATTTTATGTGCTTTGTTCACCTTGGCAGTTCGATAGGTGAACCACTGTTCGACGCCATTATGTACAGTAATAATGACAGTTCCATTCAGTAGCAGCTCTTGTTGCATTGTTCCAGTTTGTTACTTCCGGTAAAAAAACGAAGCCCTTATTTGCTGAGTCTTGAGCTACCTACAGTATAAGTATGGAAGTCAGACATGGGCCATGTAAATAGGAAGTCACATGTCAAGAGCAGACTGATTACGTTAAAGTTGTGTGCTACTAAGAAGGATGAAGAAATGCATTCTATCATAACTTTGACTACAGTTACTTAGCCATGTATTGTTAACATAGTACTGGAACAAAAGTTTTTTGAAGAATTTTGAAAAGGCTATTTTTGATCCGTTAGCTTTTTTTTTTTTTAATGTGGAATATTCTTTTTTTATTCTACTTTTTTTCTCCAAATGTTAACATTGGATGATTTCTTTTGTTTCTTTATCAGGATTTTAGGCAGAATGTATTGGTTCCCTCTGAAGACCTTATACTCAATTCTACCTCGTACTGCCAAGATCTACTACACAGGCCATTTACCATTTGGTATTGAATTTAATGTCATGTTGTGGGCACTCATGGGTATGGATCTCTATTGGTTTGCTGTAAGTATAACATTTTTGGAGCTTATTTACATATTTTTTCTCAGGGAATAGCCCCTTCTTATTTTTCTCACTTTACTACACCTGATTTTTATGGAATAGCTCCCCACCTTTATGTCTTCTTTTGAAAAAAATAATCTTAGCATGTAAGTCTTTATGCTGTGGGGTGTATTTGGGGAGTCCTTGGTTTGCATATTTTTTTAAATGTAATCAGTCAACCAAAAAGTGAGTTCCCAGAAGAAATGTAACACTCACCATGGAGGTTTCTCTGCCAGAAACAAATAGAAGGGGAAAAAAACATATGCTCGGTCTTACACGACATGGCATCATGACACATTTTGAGATAGATGCTTTCATTAATGTGCTTTGAATAAACCTTGGCACCCAGTGTGTTCCATTCCCTATAGCTTCAAGTGGAAACTAAATATGGAGTATTTTGTTGCAAACTCAAACCTTCATTGATCGCTGATGGGCAAATGCTCATCAAGGATATTAACGTACCAGCCCCAAAAAGTTTTTCCCTCCCTCTGGGATATTATAGCTGTCTTTTAACTCTCCTTCATCATGAATTGTTCCGAAGGGGGTAGACACTTGTCCGGGGATAGAAGGAGCGAGTGTCATGCCAAAAGTTTTGGTGCCGTTATGGCCGATGGGAGTTTGGAGGTTTGCAGTGTGTGATAATGTGAATTATCCGGAGTGTGCTTTCATCACTGTGTACCATTGGCAGGTTTAAATTTTGAAGCCCGAGTTTTTTGGTCTTAAAATGTGATCTTTTCTCTTTTTCTGCTTTCAGTTCATTGCTTACTTCTTCATCAAGATCATAACGGGGCAAGTGTCGGAGATGGAAGACATCCGAGAGGACGATGAGTCGTCAGATGACGAAACCTACAAGAACGGAAAACTAGTGGAAGACAGTGTTGCTAACGGGTAAGGACATTCATTGATGAGTTGAAACAAAGACTCTGGGTCCGTTTTATAACTCTGAAGAATTTAAATCATAGCGGCAGAAGTCATTGGTAATAAACCCCTCAAAGGGGGTTTAATGTCATCTGCAGAAAATATGGTGGCTATGGTCGGTTGGTGAGGGTGCCGAAATGTAGTACAAGGATGGGAGGCCAAATATCAGGAAGGGCATAAATTTGTCGAATGTGAAATGTTCGTCAAATGGATCTTCTTCGGAGAGCTATTTTACCTGGGTCTGAGCAAAGTTGGTTATCATCGTCGAGTGGTTGTGGGGTGAACAGAAAGTTTACGGGAATAAAGAGTTCAAAAAGCGTGACTCAGATCATGGTGACTCCGCTCAGATTCTCATTGCCCCATGGTTTATGCAGCTTAGTCTGTGAACGTGGATGATAGAAAATAGTCGTTGCAGATAGCTATTTCTTGAATCATTGGGCCCTCCTCTCCCTGGTCTCAAGAAGATTTTCAAAAGTTAGCAGGTCATTTTATCAAGTTTTGCAACGGTTTTTCTCTTGCAGCGTCCACCCCGTCGGCCACGCAAAGCCAGAAGGAGTGACAATGAATGGGGATGGTCTGAAGCAGAGGAGAGTTCCAGTGGAGCCAACCAAAGAGTGAAGCCCGCGAAATGTCACCTGCGCAAAAGATCAGTTTTCTCTACTGCTCTGGATCAAATATTACTTTCTTTAATTTTTCACGTCAATTCTGGGTGGGTAGGAAAATGTGCCGACTGGCCGAATTGTTTAGATGTCAGAAATGCGGTACCGTGTACCGAAAAATGTTAAGCAGTCGTTTTTATTGAACGCTAATACTGACTTGTAACTGAAAGTGAATCATGGCTCTAGCTAGGTGGTTCAAAATGAAGGTTAGCAGTTGCCGAGCTGGACTAGAATGTGTGGAAAATAAAGTGGAAGAAATTGATCTGATCGTAACCAAGAAAGCACTCAACCCCACTCTCACAACCATTACCACTACTCCGCACCTGGTGGCCACATTCCCAAACCTGTACATATTCATAATCCCCCCCCCGTAAATTTGTGAATCCTTTTAAGATCGCGGTGTGCTAATTGAGCAATGAGAAGTAATCATTTGTGATGTTGATTGTTATTGCAAAACTTTTTTAATTTTGTTAATTTATTTTTGTCAACTGTCTGAAAACTATTTAGGAGTCTGGTCAAATTTGGTTGTTGGTGGTTGAGAGGGAAGCAAACGTTGGCATCACCAGCTCCTCATAAGAAGTATTTAATCTTTTGAGAGGAGTAGTCTTGCAGATATAATTTGTGGTTGAGTCCGGATATCATTACTCTAGGACCAAGATTTCAAAGAAATGCTGTATATAAGATTTAAAAAGCAGAATTGTGTACGGATGATAAAGGTATCTTGCTTTTCATTTTAAAGATTTTTACAGCAAGTTTTTGCATGGAATTTTGGTAAAATGGCAACACCATTCTATACAAAAATTCTAAAAACACGCAATTCATTAGCTTTTCTTGTCAAAATTATATATCAAATAATTGAAGAAAAGAGTTAAAAAAAAATATATTGAAAATAGCCCCATTTGCTTTTTGGCCGTAACAACTATTGATTAGAAAATGGTGTGGGAATACAACATGATCAGAATTGAATGAAATTATTGATTTCACCCCAAAAACTAATTTCAGTCAAGATATCCAGCAAGAGAGAGTGTCTTTGATCCATTGTAATCATACTTCGACCATTTTTTTATGCGTTTGCTAAAGTCTGTCTGAAATTGTCAACAGTTGAAAGTCGCTGCAGACGAGGGGATTGTACTTGTAATGTAAAATAGTCGTTTTTTCATTACTGGATGACAGTCGCCTCTAGAAATGGTTCGTTGAATGTTAATGGTCAGAAAATGTATGCGGAAATGTTTGAGACAGGTCTAGCGCTTTGTAGAACACAGGCTGTCCATTAGCTGTGTGTAGTTTGCAGTTTTACCAAGGAAAATCTGGTGCATTATCTTTCTTTTCAATTTGCTTCTCTTTAGCTTACAAAATCATTTGAAGCATAATTCTTATTGAATCCAAATGTAAATATAAGGGGGGTGTGGGGGAGAGTGGCAGGGGGTGGGGGAAGAATGGGGAGGGTGGTTGTTGTGAATCTCAAAAGGCTTACAATAAGGAGTTCTTTCCCTCCTTTTATTGATGTAGTCAAATAATACAAATTGCATGGCTTTAACTGTTGAATTTGTCTTAGAAACTGATTTGATTACAAAAATGTTTTTTTCATAGCGTTGGTGGTTTCTCTAGTTCTCGACAGGGTCTGTGTCCGTTCAAAATGGGTAGACGAGTTTTGAGTCTTGTTTTTTTATAATTTGTTTTTTACTTTTCACTTCAAGGCAAAGTTTTTTTTTGTTTAGCGATCGTGAAGAATAGTCGTAACTTTCCCACTTTATGACCGATGAAGGCGATGTTTTTTTCGTCTGAATCGATGGTATCGAGTAGGTCAGACCCGATGATGTACGCAGCTGCTGATGTAATCTAATGGCAGGGTGGATGGCCGGCCAGCTGTACATGCCACGGAACTTTCAATAGAAATTACGAGTCAAATGAAAACCTTGCAGGCATCGGCACTAACCTAGTCAAAAATGTGTAGAAAAATTTGGAAATTGCGAAACGGAAAAAAAAAAAAAAAGCCTTCTTTTCCCTCCCCTCTCTTTCGATGAGGAATTTTTGATTTGTAAATATTGAATATCGTGTATTTGGTATTTAGTTTGATTATTGTAATTTTTTTTTATATTTGGTCAATATTGCCTGACATAACTTTGATGTAATAATCAGTATTGGTAAATGGAAATTTTCTTTTTCTCTATCTTCTTTTGTTTTCCTTTTTTCTTTTTTTTTAATGTTCTGTGATCTTTGTTGAGTAGCTTCACATACTTCATAACTTGTTTCGTAGAATCTACTTTTTGTCTTTGTCAAAAGGGTTGAAGAAACTTCATAGTGTTGTACGAAGATGAGGTAAATAATTTGGCCAATAAAGTGTGCAAGAGAATGACTTTGGATGAATTCAAAAGACAAAATATTCATTCAAGAATCGAATCATGATATAGAAAGCTTTTGTACACATGTAGTTGAAAAAGTAAACGATAAACCATATAGAATATATAGGTATATTTATGGCTGTCAGTGGGTAGATGTTCATGAACTAAAATGTTCACAAGGCTGTTTGGTCATTCACTTATTTCAGTCCTTATTTCAGTCCCTGATTTATCTGTTTGGACAATACAAACATGTGATCTGTCTTGTAAAGGTTCTTTCTTCAGGTGGCAATTAGCTCCCAAGGAACAAGAAGAAGAGCAAGGCAAAAAGGGGGGAAAAAAACAATTTTGACAAAAATATATGTCTCCCTGAAATATGGTAGATTGACCTTGTAGATAAATTAACCAATTCAGCCCATATTGGAGGTGGGACTCCGAAAAAAATAATACAGGGAAGCTAAATGATTTTAACTTGATGACATAATGAGTGACCCAAAAATGAAGTTATACTGGACATTGTGTAGTCAGTCAATGGAAATTTAATCATTTAACAGTGATCCAACTCGCTATCATCCTATTACCGACAATGAAAACCCATCGTGTTGATTTCATCAGTGATGGATAATTCTCCAAACATATTGATATGCAGTAATGCCTTATTAATTACTGGTCAGCTTTGCATGAATTAATTGAGCCTTTAAGGTCCCTAGCAACTAGGAATCAGCTTAGGCTGTAGTTAGGTGTCCATTCATGAAGGTCAGTAGTCTGACCTGATAGTACCTGCTTTATTCTTACTGTTTCTAGTTTTTGTTCTTAAGTGGTTTGAAGTGTCTCACAATGATGCATGGTGGTTCTGTTATCGTGCTGAGGTGTTTATTGTTTTCCCTTTGTTGTGTGGCCTAATTGTAACAATGTAATAGTAGTTGTAGCATACATAATACAAAACCGTCTATGATTCTTGAGTATTTTTTCCCTTTTTTGCGCTCATTTAACAGATTTTATGAGCAATATCTAGGATTTTTCTCCTTTCTTGATGTTTTATTGTCTGTTTTTTATTTTTCCCCATTTATTTGACATTTCATTCGGTTTCGTCATCTCTCCTGGTTTTGCATTTGTCGGTCTTTAAAACAAAGACGAGAGTTCTGCTGTTTTGTATTGAAGCTATTTGTCTGTAATATATCTATGTGCATATATATATATATATGTTACAGTTCCAGGCAGCAGATGGGTCAGTTTAATGTGAATTACAAGGTTTGCACATGTACCAGTTTTAGCACAAAGTGTTCCACCAACTATTACAACAGTGTTAGAATAGAAGACTCATTTACATTGTGAAGGAATGTGGAATTAACATTGTTTTCTCTTTCATCGTCGATTGCAATAAAAGTTTGGTTGGTTCATTCATAGTTTTAAGAGAACTTTTTTTCGTTTCAAATTGAGAATGTTTGGTGGGTGGGATGGGGGGGGGGGGGGGGGATGGATTAGCCTTACCTTTGTACAGATGTGGTGTAAACACATTTTTAAGTTTTCGTACATTGAACATATCATTACATGACATGTGAGATATTCTGAATGTCGCACTTTAGCAGACACAACATTAGAATCTTAAAAATTGATCGAGTAGTTTTCTTCGATTTCTTTTCTTTTGGACTTTTTTATGTCACATGAATTTTAGGTTGGTTGTCAAGCTGCACATTAGATTGGATAAATGTTTTAATGTTTAAGAAAGCTTGAGAAAACCTGCAGTCTGTGATGTGCCTTACTTGTTTAGTACACTCTGGACTGGTTTATAAAGTCTTCTTTTGTACATAAACCATTAGCACCCATTCCCTGTTACAACTGCATTGCCAAAGTTCCTTTGGCATGGTTGGCAAGAAAATTTACACTTTACATTTTTGACTTGTTTTTCACCTGATGCTATTTTCAAATAAATGTAATTGTACGTGGATTTATGTTTGAGATTTGTACTCTTCTTCTACTTCTTCACTGGTGTGTACGATACAGATTAGACACATCATTGGTGTGTACAGTTAGGTTGATGTGTTATCAACGGTGTGTAGGCCTACTATAGACAGATACACATTGTTTGTGCGTTAGGATACAGGTTTACATACCACTGGTGTGTATGGTACAAACATATCCATCAGTAATTTGCAAGATACAGATATACATATCACTGGCGTGTACAGTATAGGTTTTGCAAAGTAATGATGTGTATGTTACTACTATACCCATCACTAGTGCGTATGATACAAGTATACATATAATTGGTATGTACAGTCGAGTTTTCCATATTAATGGTGTGTACAATACAGGTTTACATATCAAGGGTGTGTATGATACTAGTATTCTAGTCAATAGTGTGTATGATACAAGTAGACATACCATTGGTTTATGAAGGGTGTGTATGGTACTAGAATATACATTTACTAGTCTATGATACAAATAGACATATCATTGGTGTGTATCATACAAATATATACACCTCCCTAGTGTGTACAATACATATTTGGCACTTCGATACACTTATATAGTATATATAATACAAACAAATACACTGTTTTGTTACAGTTGTTTTAGATCTATGCATTTGCATTATTTGCAAAAGTTTTCTGAATGAATTTTGTTCTCTGCTTTTAATGGTTTATTTTTTTAACAAGTACCGAATGCTATTATTTTACATCATCTTGGATAAGGAACAACATACAAATTTAACACATTCATATGAAGTAACTTCATTCTCTCTCTCCCTCTCTCACTTTTGTTAGGTCGGTAACAAAGAATTCTCCCTTTACCCTTTCATGGACAATATTTTCTTTGATAACATGGGTATTATGCAGGATAACAAATATAAAATAACTTCATTAGTTGGTGCTTATCCTGATTATGAATGGATTTGATTGTCTTCACATCTAAGGGTTTTGGTGACAGAGGGATGTAAATAGTCACACAATTATCAATGTCTTAATGTAGAATGAGAACAGTCAAGAGCATTGTACTGACGTCTTGCTCGTAGTACAGTTATAGTGAACTGGAATTTATCATATGAACTAGAGAAGCAGTACCAGTATCACTGCGTTACCAATTAATGGGTCATACATGAAAAGATCAGATCTCAGATCAGAGTTAGACCCGATCCGATCTCAGATCAGAGTAAGATCCATTCAGATCAGATCTCAGATCAGAGTAAGATCCATTCAGATGAGATCTCAGATCAGTAAGATCCATTCAGATCAGATCTCAGATCAGAGTAAGATCCATTCAGATCTCAGATCAGAGTAAGATCCATTCAGATCAGAACTCAGATCAGAGTAATATCCGTTCAGATCAGAGTAATATCCGTTCAGATCAGAGTAAGATCCGTTCATGGTGCGTGGGTTAAAGGCAACCGGGTTGAACAACTAATGTTAATGT
>JAAAKB020258915.1:0-10252 GCA_010014835.2 Apostichopus leukothele | reverse complement strand
AATGTTTAATGATATAATTGCTTACAAAGTACAACACTATAAAAGGCATAAAAAATGACAGTCTGCTGCATCCATTGATTGATTGAACATCAACAATTTTGGTAAACTTTAAATCACATATGTTTCCCATATACAGTATATACTACATACCCCATTGATTGAAAAGGGGCCCCTCTTGTAAAATAGTGTTTTTATAGAATGAGGTGAATATTAATAATCAAAGTTTTTAGTGTTTCACAAGGATTATATGTGCAACTTCATGAAGTCAGAAGCTCATTATCCCTACCCATTGCCCACAGGGTCAACTACTGTAGGGGCTTAAATTTGGGGGCTCAGATTGAGGCCCATTTTTGTCCCACACTGAAATTTTAGGCCCTCCTATACCTTCATGAATGGCCTACTATTTCATTTTTGATTAAGAATAGTGACAATAGTCCCCAAATAGTTGGGGAACACTTATTTGACAAACATACAAAACTGCTGATGAGAGCATGTTATGAACCCCCCAAACTGAAAAATGATTGGCAAAATGAAAATAGGGATTTGTGGGGGGGGGGGGGCTAGAGTTAGTCACTGTTAAAACACAGAATTGAAATTTACTGTGTAAAATTGGTATATAAAGCCAAACTTGAGCTCCATAGATCTATTCAACAAATCTATAGATCTGAATTTCAAACTCAAACTTTTAAACTTGGGATTCCTTCTTTTTGGACCATAAGACATTTGACACTTAAGTGTGTCAGAATTGACATGAACTAAATAAACTGGAACCATGTCTTATTCAAGCCTTGATAGGAACTAATAAAGGCTATTGTGGGGGGGCTACAGCCTAGAGTTAGTCACTGTTTAATCACAGAATTGAAATTTACTGTGTAGAATTGGTATACCAAACTTGAGGTCCATAGATCTATTCAACAAATCTATAGATCTGAATCTCAAACTCAAACTTTCAAACTTGGGATTCCTTCTTTTTGGGCCATAAGACATTTGACACTTAAGTGTGTCAGAATTGACATGAATTAATATACTGGAACCATGTCTTATTCAAGCCTTGATAGGTACTAATAAAGGCTATATATAATATATTTGCTAAATAGCTTCTTAATACATAGTCTCATCAAGGAACTAGGTTATATTATGTACCATTACCAAATGCAAGCATTTAATCAGTTCGATTTGGCATAAAAAAGTTTTTCTTGACTTTTTAACTGGCATTGAAACAATAAATAAACAATACTGTTACTGAGATACAATAGCATTTTATTAATTGTGGTTTTTTTTTTTTATCTTCAAAATCGTGCTTTCTTCGATGCTTAATATAACGTTAGCATATCTTTTGACTACAATAAAGGATGATTGGTCAGCTAATCGCGCCCTCAAGAACAAAGTGCTTATTATAGCAATAGTTTGTCAACACTTCTTTACGCCTAAAATCATCGACTAAATAATATAGCCTTAAGTTTGGCTATGCATAGTAAAAACAGCAAACATTACTACATTATATGTTACTGCACCAAAACATACCACATAAACTTTCAGCCGCAAAAACCCATTTTTACTTATTTGTGAAAGTTGTTTATTTTTTTCTGTGAGCAAAAATCGTCAGAACAAATATATTTCTACGAACTAAAAGTATATTTATCAGTCTGGAGCCATGTTTGTCATCTTCCATTCTTCCATCTGAGAAGCTTGATATTGCAAAAAATCAAATTCAAACAGCACAAAAAGTATGGCTTTACATGCCTCCTACTAAAACTTGATTACCTCAACTGCTTCATCTGTTGGATTGTTAGATTTTGTCTTTGTTAGAGCAGTTTTCAATCTTTTCAAAGGAAGTCCAGCGCTGGAGGAGGGCAAATCAACATTTGGCAAGTCCTCATCAGAAATCAAGTCTGTATCGGCATCACTATCTGCAGGACAGGGTACAGTTCCTCGGGAAGGCGAAGCTAATGAGGGAAAAACATGTTTTTAATCATTCTATTGTGATGGCTCAATAAAATAGATATACCAATCGGCATGAAGAAGTGGGCCCGGTTTGTAATCTACTTAATGGGCCATTTTTTCACCTGAATTGCAAAGTGTGAAAAGCAGGGTGGAGGGGGTGGGGGAATGGGCATCATCTATCTGGGTCATAGTCTCGGTTTTGACAGCTATCTCTTGTGTTGCAACTTTCATGGGGGGGGGGTGGGTGGAGCTTTATTTTATGTTTTATACAATTTCTGCAAATGACCCCTTATTGACCTTACTTCTCAAATTTTTAAGCACCTCTCATGGCCCACTATTAAATGATTGGCCTTCATAAGGGTTTTACTAGTGTTCAAATAATGATAAGAATCGGAATAAGGCATTAATTGGATCCTGACAATGAACCCACTTCACATTCTATATGACCTGCTAAAACAGATCATTACAAGCCAAATTTAGGAATATCCAAGAGTTACTATCGAAGGACACAAGAATTCCCCCAAATTTACTGGTTTGGGTAGTCACGAGCGGACTATACTTACCCCGTCACAGCTACTATTAGCATTTCCGACCGATCTAGCTTATTACTCTTCTTAGCTACTTTTCTCACAGACTACCGCCCTCTAGTCTGTGCCCCAATATCTAGCATCTTTTTCCCTCCGCTTAAAGACTCAACATGGAGAAAAATTTCTCAGCTTATGTGGGAACGTTTCGACCAACTAGAATCGAAACATGGATGATCTCTGAGAGAAGAAGTATTTTGAGTACTAGAGGAGCATGGTGGTCGGTTGGCTAAAACAGAATCACAGGTTCGAGCCCTGGCAAGGCACTGCATTTGTGTCCTTGGGCAAGGCAATGTACCTTATATTATATTGTGGCCACTCTCTATTATTTTATCATTCTTTAGATCTAAGAGCAATTTGATGCAATGGATTCAAGTTTCTCAGGATACTTTTTGAAAAATCTGGCAATTATAGTGGACTGTACTTTGGCATCTATACAGATTCACTCAGGGATGTGCCCATGCTGGTCGGTACCGGGTACTGACAGCCAGCACTTATGTAAAAATAGCCAAATTTATCCCGGCACTATTTTTCATGTTTTCAACTCTGTATAATACATCTCCGTAACTTTAACTTCGGCAACATTTTTTTAATACCTGTAGTTTGTATCCAAATTTACATGGCACTCAGAATCAAATAGGCACATCCCTGTTCACTTTAAGCCACACAACTAGCCCACATTAAAACTTTAATAATGGCTAGGCCAGACATGTGTTATTGAAGAAGTACTCACCCCACTGTTCACCTCTTCTCAATACCATAATATCAATGTTTGGTTCAGCCTCAAGTAATGGTGCTAATACTTCTTCATCTATCTCAGCGCCATCAGTTCTATCTACCAATATGACTTGATCCTCGTCTTCAATCGCAAACTTCTTTTTGGCTAAACATAAAGGGGTAAGAAATAAGATGTAAGAATATGTATTAGTATAACAGCCACTTTATCCTCCACATCTCAATTCCAAAACACATCATACAGTTTTTCCACATAAATTACAAAACATGTATTAATACAGAAAATGCAGGTTGGCTTCAAAGCTTTTTATCAGTGTAAACAACAAACACATGAACACATTTGTGAAATATCAACAAAGTGCAAATTTATTTTATTTGAAACAATTTGGTTCACTTTCCCTATATACATCTGATTTATAGTGATTGCCTGTACTTTCCACAGTAATGTATATAATTCAACACTTTGTTACAATGCATACAGGCACTTAATTGTTTGGGTTGTATTTTATGGTAAATTCAATATCTGTTTAACATCTGCAATTAGAGCAAATTTTATCGATACCAATATTTAATCACTAATGAGTAATGTCAAATATAGGCCGATAGTCCGATACCGATATTGAAAACCGATTAATCGACCCAACACTCAGTGGCATACAGTATAGCTAGGATCACATTGGAAACATTGGCTGAACTAGTACCACTACAGATCTTCGATATTTTGAGCGAGAATGAGTTATTATATTGTGTATTTTACATGTACGTCGAAAGCGAAAGCCCCTCTCCCAAACAAAAATTAATTGTTCAAATCTAAAACAACACACATGGTGAAAATAAGTTGTACAGACGTCAATAGCAATGTTACCTGAAAGCTGTCAATGAACAACAAAAGTTAAACATTTTCAACTCTGTTTTCAAGTTCGGTGCAGCACACATGTATAATGGAAATTAAAAAAATAAGTCTGCATTTACGAACAGGGTGGGTGGCGGCTAATTAATGCCACCTACTGAATATTGTCAAAAAAATGGAGTTTACTAGGCCTATGTATGGAAAATAGTGTGTAGCCTAGCTAGGCTAACTATTGAGCAATGTTTGTAGACAAGTTCATTTAATATGCCTAGTACAGTTTGATTTGAATGAACTTTATTTGTTAAAAATGAAAATTAGGTCGATTTTAATATAAAAACCTTCTAGCTGATGGAAATATGATCATTTAACTTTTATAATTTATTATTAAAACTTGGGTGGCGACTTTGCAACAGTTGTTGCCCTAATTAAAGTCGTCACCTGGGCTTTTCAAAATGGCGGCCTTGTAGGGCAGTTACATTGCAATACATAAACAAAATTTGTATTTTGGCAGTTGACTAACACATGTATCTTCACCAAAACACCTGTGATTAAATCATTAATGCTTTTAAGTAAGATTTAGTAATATTTTATTCCCCAAAGTGGCGACTTTATGAACGTGTACGTTAGGCCTAAGTGTTAGGCTAGCTAGTACTAGCCTAGTACAATCCCAGCCAAAACTAATGAAACAAATGAGACATTATGCCTAAACGATCCTATGGGTCAACTTATAACGTAGGCCTAGGCCTACTTAGAATGTACAAAGTAGGCCTAGCCTAGGCTATGTGCAAAGATCGGCGGCGCTCAACAGTATAACTTGGAACGTACTCCACCCTCCCCCCAGTTCAATGGTGTTGGCTGGAAAATTGTTATTCATGAGTTTTACTAACTTAAATAGTTAAACCAACATTGAAATGGGGGAGGGGCGATCTGTTTCATTTACTTTTGGCGAGGATTAATTTGTAGGCTAGCATAGGCTTAGGCTAGCCTAACGTAAGGCTTAGGCCTAGGGGCTTAGGCCTAGCCTATGCCTAACACTTTGTCCAACTACTAACTGTTACTAGGCTTGTCTATTAAGTTCTTTTCTCGATCAATAACGCTACATTTACAACAAACATTTACACAATAAACACTTACCGATTGCAACTAAATCTCCATACTCTCGAAAAACTATGATTTTCTTTGTTTCGTTGCGGAATAGCCGTATAAGGGGCATCTTGTAATACTGGATTTGGGCTTCGAAACCCTCAATTCCGCAAAATATCACAGTCAACGCACGACATGGCGCGGAAATGGTATAGTAAGGTATGTACGTTTACGTTTGTACGTACAGCGTACAGTCGATCGTGCACACAATATGTACATGAACCACACTGAAATGTACCGTCGCGCACTGCGCTCACATTGGGCCTTATTTGCATATTAATCTAACCATCAACTATAGACCAATACCGAAAGCGTTTTCGGGTGACGTAGAAAAATTGTCGGATAACACCGTAAAATGATTGATTTATTTGAGTGGCGTGATATTCGTTGACTCTTTTCGGTGTACAAGTAACACCGAATTTAACACCGGTTTGTTGACACCAGGATTTTAACACCGTAGTTTTTGCAGTGTAGGGTAAAAATTTAGATGCAAATTATGGTAGCAAACTCATTGCTACTGTATGATTTTGCCAGTTAAAAATTACAGTAAGACAAGTTTTATGTATCGTGCAAAAGTAATCTCTCGTCTTTCATCAGCTACATTGGATGCTTAGTAAGAAACCGCCTTGTTGCCATTGACTTTAATTATCATCGAAATCGTCCCAATGCCATCTATGAAGATGGAAATGTCAATTGAGTATTGTTTGATTAAAGTATTTCACCACATTGTCAGATAGACAGAAGTCACCACGTAAAGGTACCTTGTCTGTTCATGGGTCAACATTGTATTTTAAGCATTTATCATTTCTTTCAAAGAAATAAATATTGGTATACATGTTGTTGCGAGATGTTTCCTAAAATGTTATGAT
Source organism: Apostichopus leukothele (assembly GCA_010014835.2). Lineage (NCBI taxonomy): Eukaryota > Metazoa > Echinodermata > Holothuroidea > Aspidochirotida > Stichopodidae > Apostichopus > Apostichopus leukothele. The sequence goes on along the minus strand of JAAAKB020258915.1, from coordinate 4,127 downwards.
ACCATTAAAGGTTTGTTGTGCCATGTAAAGCCAATTTCCATTGCCTCAATACATGTTATAACTATTTTTGGTTTTTATAAAACCATGAACCTATGCACTCATGATGGTATGTGTGTTTGTGATGCCCTGTTTGTAAATAAGATTGCCAGAAGGAAAGCTTAGAGAGATCTCATAGGAAGTATTAAGGTGTATTACATTGTCGACAAGTAGCCTACTGATTTTGATGGAGGTCAAAAATCATTTGGGTTAAGATAGGTCACATTTTAAAAACCTTGTGAACAGAGCATGAAGGCCAGTTGTCATGTTTATTTTGCTGATTTATCCCACAGACTTACAAAAAGTCTACCAGTCGTTATTTTATGTTATCAACTGTCATTGTGAATAAGTTTGTCTCATATCAATGCTCCTTGCTTTTTACCTTTATCAAGTATGTTGTACATCTTTATTGCACAGTATTTCAGATTCATACAAAAATAACCCAGGTTACATCATCAAAACCATAATGACATTTTTTGATTATTTTTACCTGAAATTGGAATACATGTGTGAAAATAAAATAATGCAACTGCTATGTACTGTCAGAGATTGACGGCAAAATATTCCAAGGCGACCAATGAATGGCATCCAATAGCCGCCAAAGTACCCAAGGACTACAGCTACATACCAGGGTTCATGGAGAGAATTGTAGCAGTCCGTGTTTAAAATCCAATTCTACAACAAATGAGTGATCCTGGACCTGATGATTCCAAAAACATCTGGCCAGGAATGACAACTGTTTCAAACCTTCTATTGAGGAAATGCAGGAAAGGTTCCAAAGTAGGTTCAGTGGTGACATTGAGTTCACCAATTAGTGTGTTTTTTACCTCAGATTTAGTCCACAACAATTTAACTCTCGATGATGTCAATCATATTTAGGAGTTCTAATGGCGACAAGCAGCCAATAAATTATTGTTTGATTTGTATTGATGTTCACATTAATTTTAAGCAAGATGTTGCAATTATCTGTTGAATCTCTTGTGAGATAATTCTCTCAATTGTAAATGAAAATATATTCTGCTATTTGTTGCAGTAGATGTCTTAAAGGCCATGACCAATTATGTCACATCGAGGGAATACAACCATTACTTGTAAATAGCATGTTGCAATGTTAAAGCACATTTCGCTTTCGTCTAGAATATTTCAAATGTCTAGTACAATGTCCTAGGTTGTTTTCTTCTCACCAAGTATGATGTAACTAGCTGTTGTTTCACCATTATATATGCCAACAATGCCATGTTATGTAACATATAACAGTATATATTGTGTATGTATTCAGTGTGTAACCATATTTCACTTACACCCAAACCATGCAACATTCTGTTAAAAGTCAACTGTAGTTACCACCCCCCCCCCCCCAATAGAAATAGTGACAAGTGTGTTCACAAATTATGTTATGGCTAAAAGCCATATGTATGGAAAAGGTTGAGTTCTTAATGGCCTTTTGCCAAAGGCTTTAACTGTGACAATAAGACTCCACCAACTTGGCTCTTCTAGGTGGGAGCGGAAAGGGGGAAGGGGGTCTGCTATGTAGTGCAGAATTTCCAAATAGCTCCCCTTCCTGACACACCAATTAAAGGATTGTTTAAATCAATGCATGCCACCCAAAAGGAAGAAATTTCACACTGCAATTTTGTTTATGGATTTTTGTGTTTACTATGTATAACTACATTCACTTTCTCTCCAAATTGAATAAAGTGTACAATTGAACATAAACAAATACTGGGGAGCGTTGGACAATGTAACGTCGTTGAACTTTGAACTCTTAATATCGTGTTCACAAGAAACCAATCTCAAAAGTATGTTGTAAAACCAACATAGTCTATGTATGAGGTATAACTAAACTTTTCAAGGGTAAACGAACCGCTGGGGTATTGAGTAAGCGTTACAGTGTAAAACAAAATATATTTAAAAACGCCCAAAATTTGCTAATCTCGTGCAAATGGTTTCAACTTTGTATAGTACCTGAACTCCATGCTCATACCTGATTAATATTTGAATCAAAGGTATTGATAATTTAGCATTATCCCCACTTATTAATTAAAGGAAGACAAAACTTTGTGTCACTTTGAATAATTAACGGAGTTGCCTGGTGGACAATATTGATACATTGTCTTCGTAGTCCTCATCTTGTTCTTTCTAACCATGTGAAAATTGTCCCCATTCGACGTTTTCTTCTTGTAGAAATCTGGTTTTCAAATTCACTAGTTTATCACCAAAAGCACCGTTTGTCCGAACGCATCATTTGGCGATTGACGTATTGCAGGCAAATAGGCAAAACGAGCGACTTGAAGTTAGCACTCCTATTTACGCAGCAAACACACTCTCGCGTGTAAACGCACAGGTGATTGCCTATTATATATTACGTACACATCGCGAAAGTATACAACCTACCATGCCCAGTTGGTATAGGTACATAGCGTTGTACATAACACACTCTCACACTCAAACCACAGTTCATAAACTGTTCTTCGAAATCGCTGAAATAAAATTCACGGATCAACTTTACAGTAAAAGGCAACTTGAAAATATTTGGAACACCGAAAGATGAAACTTGGCAGAATCGATGTCAGAGCAGAATGTAGTACCGAGAAGCTTAGGCTTCGCAGAACTGTCCGACTGTAAACGTTAGAGTAGCCCACATGGGAACATTCTTCACGTTGGAGCTGGACAGTACTATGTATAAACAACGAAGAGTCAGCTGTTCAAACTTATCTTGTGTTACACAAAAATCAAGAAATCCCCGATGCACTACATATATGACGGCTTAACGATTTTTTAAAACATATTTTTTTTTTAAAGAAATTTCACCGAAAATTAAGGAAGAAATTAATCTATATTCAAACGCGGTTTATGTTGTGATTACTGTAGGAACTGCATGGAGCGTGGTTATGTCGCAATCTGCATTTGCGAAGTTGAAGTCATGTTCTGTACTGTTCAAAGTATATTTGAAATATCTATCCTACACGATTAAAAAAAAATTTCTCTGTCAAACCCAACATTAGTATTCTCATTCTCGGAGATTTGTGGGGATTTTACGCAAACATTTTTTTGATGTGCATTTGTATATTATATACTTATTATACATAACATGAAATTCAGTTGTAGTCTACTGCAAAATTTCACACTTTATAATGTGACAGTCATTTTGTTGTTGTATATAAAACTAGTTAAAGGTTTCATCATTTGATTTTTGTTTTTGCACATTCAGTGTATAAATTTAAGAAATTTGAAGTGGACAACCAGCTCACCAATTTTTGGTTGTCCTATAAAACCAAATGCAAACGGCCTTCTCTTTTATATAATAGAATACCGGGCCTTTTGCGTAGTAAAGTGATAGTCATAGATTCACAGATTAACACGTCCATCAGATGCCGCGAGAAAGATTTATGTACATAGGCTACGATTGATAAAAAGGTAGTGTGACGATGTACACAGTTGTCAAAAAAGTTTATTATGTTCATTCATAAAATTATATGTTGTTTGTAAAACGTGGAGGCATGTCAGCCCGCACATCACAAAAATTAAGTTTGTCTTGTCAAACTTGATGAGGAAGTTACAATCGTTTCTTTTCAGTGAAGTATAAGGTTCAACTTCATATGAAACAAGACAGGCAAAAATTCCCGCCAGATTATTTTACATTTTTTTTTTTTTTTACATTTTGCCAACAGTAGTAGTACACATCGGCCAATCCAATGTCTGATTTTAAATTGAGGCATGGAACCCTGAGTTTAACAATGATTGCTAAATAATAATAAATTAGTTCGTTGCGTATTACGCTTTATTTTTACAAGCTAAATTTGGCTCAAATAGTGCACCACTTGCAATGTAATGTAACGTAGGCTATACAGATATATATTTAGTACATTGATAGTGCAAACCATCGTGGTGTAGGCAATGCATCAATGCATGTGCACGTTACGTAATATGATTTAGCTTTACAGCAAGCGAGCTAAATCTGCGTCACTGTATGAAAAAACATAGCTACGGTACAGTTTACGATTGCTAAATTATCATTTCTGACGATAAATTGGAAACAATTTACAGTAATAATTTCTTCACTTCAAGTTGAAGTTCTGAACACCATGCCT
>JAAAKB020258904.1:0-10254 GCA_010014835.2 Apostichopus leukothele | reverse complement strand
ATGACTGAAGACAGAAGATTAATTTAATGTATGGTAGACCATTAATATCACTGCTTGCAGTCCAGATTGTGAGTCTATACCAATTTTGACTGTATAAGAAAAACCCTATAATCATATGAGGTTCATTAATGAAAGTGGCTGGATTACATAGTCTAACTTAAACACGTAGCCCATTAAGTTAGTTCTTCAGATGCAGCACAAAACTCATTATGATACAAGACTTTTTAGGCCTCAAAAGAGATGTTTACCTAAATTGATTTAGGACAAATGATGAAGAATGTCCATCCAAGGATGCTCTTTTATTCATATGCAAAAGAACATGTTTTCTGACTTTGATAGTATTGCAATGTATGATGGTTTTTCATCCAGACTATCATTGGATGCAGCTAAGCACCAAGTTGTGTTACTCTGCCAGCCGTTACTATAGAATATACCTTACTGAATTCACATTTTAGTAACCATGTTGGGCCTAATATTCACTACATTCTCAGGGTATTGGGTTATGTAAATTATACTGTGCATAAATTAAATGATAAACAAAATTGATCAAATGGTAGAATGGACACAAGAAACATCTGTCCTATCATGTTTGTCATATTTATATATTCATATATAAATGTTCTTTCGTTGTCCTTATAAAATCATGTGTATGACTATCATTTGCATATATTACATTTATTGACATTGTCCTCTGTTTTACACCTTTTGTAGCTTGCTCCTGAGGAGTACAAGGCAACTGTAGATCGAGTCAACAGCATTCTTAGGAAGACCATGCCGATGAATGTCAAGTGGCTGGTGTGTGGCTGTCTCTGCTGTTGTTGTACATTAGGCTGTTCCTTAGCTCCAACAATACACATTACTAAAAGGGTGAGTATTGCATCTGATACTTATATGATATCTATAGTAGTGGTAGTAATAGCTATAATAGTGATCATGATTTCTATAATAGTGTTCATGATATCTATACAAATGATCATAATATCTATAATAGTGATAATAATATCTATAATAGTGATAATTATAGCTATAATAGTGATCATGAAATCTATAATAGTGATAATTTTAGCTATAATAGTGATCATGAAATCTATAATAGTGATCATGATATCTATAATAGTGTTCATGATATCTATACAAATGATCATAATATCTATAATAGTGATAAGGATATCTATAATAGTGATAATAAATATCCATAATAGTGATCATGATATCTATACTGATATCTATCATAGTAATTATGATATCATTCAAAAGACTAAAACCGTTACTTTTCCTTTCAGACGAAACATATGATCAAGAAGGTACTAGAATTGGAAAATAGAAGATTGTACTACAAGTTAGGCTTGAACTGGACTCTATGTAAAGAAAAATGTGAATCCGGCAATATGGAAGAATATGTAAGTATGGAGGATCAAGAAAAGATTGTACAGTACTCACCTCATCGTTGACTGTGTCCGATTAAACTGCCATAGAGGAATAGCTATACTGCCATCAATTTATTCTCAGCTTCCCTGGCAGTTTAGTCTTTAGAAGTCATAAAATGCCAAAATCTCTTGTCTTGATATGCTCCTTTAAGACAAGTTTGTTTTGCCTGATGGGTTTCCTATTGATTTGTTAGAGGCCTCTGAGGAGGGTGGTATCTGAGGTAACTGGTCTAAGGGCCTGAATGCCAAACACATTATTATCTACTTTGATGGACTGGAGGAGCCCTTGGCGTTCGAGGAATAAATCTGGCTAATTTTGCCTAAAATAGACGCAGACCTGCCAAAACCTTCCCTGGTAAACGTCATGCCGTAGGGAACATATAGTGTGGGAAAACTTTATTGTGTCAAAAACTTTCTGCAAGTGTTTTTGTATCAGTAGGTGTATACCGCATCATCATAAGGTGTTATCCTTCGAAGACGAAGAGTTTAACTTTGTATGAAATTTTATGAATGTGTTCAGCTGCAACAGTTTGAAAAATAGTAACAACGAAACAATGCGTAACATCGCAGTGAAGTTAAAAAAATTTTACTTCGTTGTTTTCTTTCAACCCGTCAAAGTCATCTGTGAACAGAGGAAGATAATATTCTCACAAAAGGAAGGGAAAAAAATGTATTTTGAAGAGGCCTTTAGAAGGAGAGTACGTTGTTAGCTCAGTAGACAAAATGGAGTTATCACAATTGAAGGAGAGATGAACGACAAAGATTGTTAAAAGAAAGCAAAAGCTTTTGAAGCATATGTGTCATGATGACATCACAAACCAGCCACGCTAACACATTTTGTGGAGTAACAAAGAGGTCTGGAGCCTTCAAACAAGTTGGGAGTAAGATATTAAGATAATACTTCTCTGCTCTGTGTTGATGTCATATCACCAGCCACCACTGTATCTCAGCGATGGTCTCTCAAATATCTCAATAAAGTTTTGTCTAAAAGCTGCCCTCTGCAATCTTTTGCAGTGTGAGATATTTCTGTCCTCCGTATAGAGTTGCCATTTTGTTCAATTGTTCCATTAATGTACTGTCATATATAACCAAATGAAAGTTTGTCTAAAATGGTTTTAACCTTTGCAGTCTGTGGCCTTCATAAATTTACTCCTGCTAATTCTTTTCATCTCTCCACAGATACTGAAAATTGAATTTGTGGCAAAATTAAACATCCAGGAACCGGACTGACCCTGGCAACGACTTCATCGGTTTCTTTTACTTACAGCGGTATCAAGGTTTTTCAGCAAGGATGTCTATCTATGTAAGGACGTTTAAGATTTCTTAAAATAGACAAAAAGTTGCTGTATTTACTCGGAGGATTGGTAGGCATTTGTTTTTCATCATGTGGATCCAAAAAGACTTGTTGTTTTTCGTGCTTCCGTCTTGTTTTTAATAACAATTATGAATATTAAGTCAGTGTCTTTATGTGATATTTAATTTCATCATATAAGGGGTTAAAGAAAATGTGAAATCGATGTGGATTTATATATGGATTGATACCAAAGCAATGCTGGATAGATGATCAGTTGATACAGTATATCATGGGAATTAAGTCACTGGTTCGAATCCCAGTCTTAAAGTTTCTTTGCTCATGTCAAGTTGAAATATCAAAGTTATTAGGCTCCTCTCCCATTCTGATAGCAGTCAGTGAGTGAGAGGGGGGGGGGGCCCACTATCATTAAACCAACGACATGAAAATGTTCAAATTTTATTCAGTATTTTTTATTTCAGTAAAGAAAGATGCAGCAAAATATTCTCATTATTAAAACAAGAATAAAGTGGAGTTTTGATTTAGACTGCTCCTTTAAAGCTGATCAGTTTGGAATTTGTTCTTATAGGAAACATTTACCTCAATGGTTACAAATTTTGGTGTAAGTGAGCATAATGAAGAATGCATTTGTAAAATATGCAAATAATTTGCATACTGATTACAGGAGTCAATGTCCTTTGTACTTATTGGCGATATATACTTTGGGATTCCCTTCCAAATTAAGGTTAATTCACCAAACTGCTTCTTAAATGCCCTCGTTTCTTGTTTCTATGTCTCATTTCAAAACACTTGTTGCAATTGTGAAGTTTTAGATATGTACACATAGGAGCTAAAAGTGCCTCTTCATGTATAGCGAAAAGGCAACAACAAAATGTGCTTTCATATAGATAGATAAAAATAGGTTTTGAAATAATATTTGACACTAGGCCTAAAATCAGATCTCCATAATTTCCCGTAGAAATGCCCAAACTAGCAAATAAGTTATGATAGCTTTAAATAGCAAATAGGATGTTTCTTAACTTTTGATGTAATAAATGATGAATTGGTTTTTGATAACAAGAAAGTGAAAATATTTGTGCATTTTAGTGCTGTTTTGTAGATATTATACAGGTATCCTTCCAGCATTAGTACAAAAAAACAACATCAAATAAACATGTTTTCACCTCAGACAACTCTTTAGTGACCACTAAGTATACAATATATAAATCATATTAGGAAATTTCACACCTGAAAAACTCACAAACACTCAAGTAGCCAAGTATTCAACATTAACTGGAGTCTTTAACTAGAGTAATATACACATAGATATTCTAATTAGAAAAGTTAATATCATCATAATATTTAAATAATATTATATAGTGTTAAAAGATTTGATCATAGTAGCAGCCATGTTCAAATGACAGGAAATAATGGCATGAAGAAAGAGAGACACTTGGCATGGCATGTCCTTGGATCGCATGTCCTCGGATCGCCTGTCCTCGGATCGACTCTCTCTCTCTCTCTCCATTCATCAAGTGTACCCACAGTCCTCATATGACAGGACTGATTCTAAAGAAAGTTTGTCGATTCTCCATGAAAAACTCCCAACCTGTCCCAAAAGTGAAACAGAAAATTCTTCCTAGATAAGTCTGTGCAATTCCACAATTTGGATCACAAATACATAAAACAGCAGAAGGCACTGTTAAGTCCCGTTCATAGTAACTGAGTTGCATCATGTGACATTGTTCGTTCTGGTCAATGGTTGTGATGCTTTGAACAAAATAGTCAACCACAGAAATAACTTTTTCAGGCTTGGAATTGAAGTTCAACTGTTTCAAAGGATTCTGGTTTGTTAGTCACATGGGTTAATTAACCAGTCATTTTGTTATTTCAGCCCATTTACAAACTGTAGTTTTGGTCATGTCTTCAAGCCAATACATTAGTCTCGCAAAAACCCTTCATAAATTTTACATTGAAATTTCATTGTTTTTTTGAGATGGAAATAATTCATAACAGGAAAGAATCTTTTTTATTTTATAAGTAGACTTTACTGGACTTAAAAGCCAAGGTAAATCTTATCATCAATTAGAGGGTGAATTATAAAAATAAGTTAATTAAACACTGCCACCTTATATTCATACTTGGTTAATAAAAATACCTTACAGGTTTGTAAAAACTTTTCCAAATTTTTGGCAATAAAAAGGCAGCCTATGTCATACAAAAAGCAAGGCTAATGTGGGGTTGAAACATACCGTTCTTTACTAAAGATATTTCCCCCTAATTATGCATATTTATGATGTTGTAGCTCTCTGTGGCTGATAAAAGAGTTGCCAAATATGCTACCACCAGAATAGGTGGTTGCCATTGGTATCTTTCTGACAATATTATAAATGAGTACTCTGTTGAAGATTTTACAAAATATTTGTCGTTGCATTAGGGAGGTTTGAAATAACTGAGATATTAATGCTGTATTTATACATTCCACGAAAACGAAACTTTCATTTGCTCATTCTTTGCCAAAGGGGTTACTTCCTGCGGAAAACAAGTACCTCATCAATCATCGTAATAATGTGCTCGCAGGAAATCTGTCAAACCTGAAAGATGAAGATGGTTAAGGCCGTCATGGTAGGCATAGCCGTCTTGTACCAGAATGCATAGTATGCATAGTATGGCTTTACTATTTGTTAGTCTAGTCACCTGCTTACCAGCACCCTAACAGCATTTTCTAATGCTAGCATCTTTACTGGTGGTATCATATAAAGATGATATTATGATGAACATGATTTGGAACAAGATATGAAAGAAATTGCAGATCGACACATGCAAGTTTAAATTATCATAAAATTTTGATACAGCACCTCACTCAATACTAAACAATCATTACCAAACTTGTGACGGTATTCAAAGCTCGCTTGATGAAGATTTAGAAGCGACAAATACTTCTTGTAGAAACCAGAAATCAGTTGATTATTTCATCATTTTATTTTATTTTATTTTTTTGAAAAATGCAATGTATCCCTTTAAGAGATCATCAAAGTTATTTTATTGATTTAGTAGATGTACACAGTGGAACTTCTTTCAATTTACTCGTAATAATTCCAAGTTTATTACCAAATAATCTGTATGTCTCTGTATGTTTGTATGTCTGTTTGTTTGTCATCATTGAATAGGTGCAAACATGCTCAGTCTAAATCATATATGAAGCCTGCTTCATCTGTCGCAGAGTATTGCTCTTAATTAAAGATATTCAAATAAGATAAAAGATGCAGAAAATTTCAACTTTGAGTGGTTTGCAAATTTGATGGGTTCTTTTTAATTTGAGTGTGTTTCAAATAGATACTTTGTGCTGCATGTAGCATAAGGGATCTTTATTTAAGTAGACGATTCAAGTGCTGTTAATACCAGCTACAATCACTTCTACATTGCTTCAAAAATCTTGCAAAGTGGTGTCAGCCAATCACAGCTTATTTTGACACATTCTGTCTGGACCACCCCAGGGCACAAGTTCAATGTCACCAACTAACTTGGGAAAATGTATTATCTTATTCTTAGTTGTTATGATTCATTCAACTTTTGAGGTCATTTGTCCATTTTCACATGTGAGGCCTTTATTTGCTGAAGGAAAGTTCCATATCAGAAGCATTTACCCTCTTCCTTTCCCCCACTGCTCTCCTGCATCCCTCTCCCTCTCCACTATCCTTAACCCCAATCACTCACCCCTATCCCTCCTCCTTTACTTCTCCATCCTCTTCCCACCTTTCACCCTCTCCCACATTGACCCTCCTTCCCCTTCATAGCCCTATTCCCCTTTTCATGTTCCTCTTCTTTTGTCCCATATCTGTAAGAATTATCCATAATGTGTTAGTGATTTTTGTTTCAATGCACAAATTAACTTCTGTATAAGAGTACTACTTTTCACACTTTTTTTTTACAAGATTACCTTAAAAAAGAGATGAATTTTATCACAACTACATTTAATATATTCAGATATAGCCAGCTGTCATTTGGTCAGTTTTATCCTATAATTGGAAATCTTTGCTGTAGGTTAATTCAATTGGTTAGTTTATATGCATATCGTTTGATATATTGACAAAATTATCATTACTCTGTTATAAATCATCTGCAATTGTTGAGCTGTGCATCTGATAAGGAATTCAAAGTAGTGTTTCAATGATTTTATGTCATAAGTTTTTAGATCAGAATGGTTCCACTGATATCATATAGTTTGTATTCTTCAATTCACCAAATTTCCAAATCCGTTCTCTGTTCAAACTTTTATAGATATATTTTAAATGTTCAAATTCTATAGCAATTGTCCTCTCTGCCCTGCTTTGTGTCCTAAGAAACTTTGGTGATATACGAGATTGCATTTGCCTTAGGGTTCTGTGGCTTCCCAGCAAAGGAATGGTTATATAGAGGAATCACCATCAACACAGGGCTGGATAGTTCAGTTGGTATAGAACACAGGTATAGTCCTTAGGTTCCTGGTTCAAATCCTATGTTTGCCCATAAAATTTGTTTACTCATTTTAAAACTTTGTTTTTCAATTCCCTATCAGGTTTTGTGTCCTAATTCATAATGGTTATATGTAAGTAATGTCACTGCCCAGAGTTTGGTATGAACCGCATGCAAATTGCTTATGGTACTGCTTTTCATGTGTTGCATTTGCCATTTTGGACAGAAAATCTTGTCTGGAGATCAGGATAAGCTAGTAAGATGATGATAATAGTGAAGATCACAGAATACATAGAAAACTCTCTTAAGGAGAAGGGTCAAGGGTCAAGCCTCAGCTTTTTGCAATACATATATATGGTAACTAATTCATTTAAACAAAAATTGGCAAAGAAAGAAAAACGAAAAAAGAAATAAATAAATGAAAGAGCAGCCTAGCTTTTTAATTGAATTGAAATGAGCCAGAAATTTTTTCCAGCAGAAATTTAGTGGTGTTACTTTAAAATGAAAAGGTTTTAAGTTTTAAATATTCAGTAAGTAGATGGTAGATCTTGATTATTTGGTAGATTCATTAGAATATTTTATTTTTCAAACATCCATAGCAACGATTCTGTGATGTGTATGTACATATGTCGATATTTATTTTCTTCTTATCGTTTGGAAAACCGCAAGGAATATAATTTTTACAGGTGCTAAATATATATTTCTGGAGTTCCGAGTATTTCTTTCTATATTTTGCCATGATGTAGTGAAGGGCCAATTAAAATTGTCATACATTTAGGTTGAACTGCTCAGCGAGTTTTCTATTCATAGAAAACGACATGGCAACCCCCTTCTCCTACCCCTCTCCCATTCCCCCCCCCTTCTCCTACCCATTCCTCGTCCTTCCCCCATTTTTCCAACCATCTGAGCATGATATGTTGCCCTTGAATTCATCCATGCTTCACCACAAGTGTATACTTGAAGGTCTGAAAGTACTGTGGTGATGATCTATTTTTTTCCTAAACAATTTGGTGTCCTGCATCTCACCTGGAAACGGGTCAGATCTTGCTACTGAAGTGCAGCAAGGTTGCTCACTGTCTGTTGAATGCTTCATCTTATATTTAGTTGAGAAATTTCCATGTTATTCAACTGTCTTTGATTAAAGGTAGAGAAAACCTGGAAAGAAATTATGTTTGGGATGAATAAGTATTGGCCAAACCAACCACAATATACTAGAATTACTGTCTTACATATCAACAAATGGGGAGGGAAGTTACAAGATGAAATATGTTTGGGATGAATAAGTATTGGCCAAACCAACCACAATATACTAGAATTACTGTCTTACTTATCAACAAATGGGGAAGGAAGTTACAAAATGAAATATGTTTGTGATGAATAGCACTTCTATCCACATTTATCCACGAAGGAAATTGGGGTATCATTAATCCAACAAACAAGAGACTATCAAGAGCATGGTATCATTTATCCTACAAAGCAAGACTTTGAAGAGTGGGGTATCATTCACAAAGCTAGAGAGACTAGACTGGGCTATCATTTGTCCAACAAAGCAACAGAGACTATCTCGAGTGGGGTTACAATATGTCCAGATTAATCGGGATTGTCCAGCTTTTGTAACAAAAATATATTTTCCTGCTGGCAAACTATCTGGTGATTTTCTAAAGGTCTTTGTGAAGTTGAAAAATAATTATTTTTTTATGAATCGCAGACTAAAATGGCACAAACCACTAGATTACAAAAGAGGGGTGAGTCAAAATAAATAGATGCAGCCCTCCACCAGGATGCTGGGCCCCTCTTTTCAATCAAAGAAATATGGCAACACTATCTAGAGGGTTGTTCTGTCTAGAGTAAGAGGGACTACTCTGGCAAAGACATTAACATTCATAAGAACCCTATTTAGAGTTAAAAACAAATATTGGGGTAGGCTTTTCATCTATGCATGTGGATTCCCTGCTTCCCACCCCAATGGGTGTCACATCTTTTACCAATTGGACATCCCTGTGGATAAAAAGATAGTTAAGTAATAGTTATAACAATTAAAAATAGATTTCAAGATTAAGTTGACAAAACAATGCAATAACAATGAAAGATGACAATCTTGGACAATCTTTTCTTTTCCTTAAATTTATTACAACCAATTTGATGAGTAATTTTAGGCTGAACAACAAACAGAAAGAAAGAGTTGGCTACGTTAACACTGGTTATTTGACAGCTTACAGTCAAAAGTGTAAAAAATTGTAGGAACAACTGATTGTTTTAAATATATATTTTGTGTTCATATATATGTCAGAACCTTTTTCTTAAATAAAAAAGAACTGTACGAGCATTTTTTTTTTTAAATCAGAGACTAGCTCCTTTGAATAATTTTTTAATAAGGTTTTAGGGTGAAATACTCTAAGTTTACTATTACTATATACACAATTTTATACATGATTCTCTAAAATATGTTACATGTTTGAAAAAGATGAAACATCAATAGTTGTCATTGTTTGAACTTGAACATACCTCCATGAAAAACTGTTCAAGAAATAAAAAATGAAGTGACTGAGGTGTAATTCTGAATAGGGTATACTTTGATTCTGTGCTAATCCTACATTGCATGCGAAGAAATAAAAAATAAAGTGACCGAGGTGTAATTATGAACAGGGTATACTTTGATCCTGTACTAATCCTACATTGAATGCAAAATAGTAAATATAATTCTTGCTGCATGATTTCAAAACTTATATTTCCCAAACTGCTCACTGAGAAAGAAGTTAATGTTGACAGTGGCGAGTCTAGACAATTTTTGAGGAAGGCTTAAGGACTAACTATCCTTCATAAGTCAGATTTTTTGACACATTTTTAATGTAGTACAGCAGGTCACTGACCTCACACTGTCCAGGTCAGTGTAAGGGTTTTACTAAAGGACATGTCTGTATGTTTAATGTGGGCCTACCATGTGTAATGTTTACCAGATTCTTGGATACAAAATAATGAGTTTCTCTCATCGAATTGTCCTCCTCAGGTAGCCACTTGTTCTTCTACTTGTGAGCATGTGTGTGGTTTTATGTAATGGGGGGGGGGGGGGGGGGGGGGGGG
>JAAAKB020258893.1:0-10254 GCA_010014835.2 Apostichopus leukothele | reverse complement strand
AGTTATGTATGTCGTTATGGCATCATGGAATCAGTGAGGTTGAGAAAAACCATAGAAAAGGATGCAAAATGCTGCTTTAACCAGTGCCAAACCTTCACGCTGTCAGACTTTTGATCCACATTCTTAGATTGATAATTTCCAATGCTATGATCAATTGGTTAAAGGGGGTGCCGGTGGCATGAGCAGCAATAAAACCTAGTGACTGGGAGGGTTTCGAGGCCTGGCCAGCTTATAGTAAGGAGGGTTTGCATCTATGAGAGGAGTCCATGTTTCTTTCCCATCTGAAATGGCCAGGGATCCAAAACTGTCTAAACGAAAATTTCCATACGTTCTAAAACTAGGTTGGATAGTCACCCCTCATGAAGTGTAGATTGTGCTTAATATGCCATTTGGCTTTTTTCACATGTAGATATGATTGCTTACCATTAACTGCTTTCCAGGCCAATATTAATAATTCTTTCCAAATGAAACCAGCAGTTTGGAAAATACCGGAAGATTCGTTCTGGTAATATAAAGATTGTTTTGCTACCTATCAGTTAAGAATGTGTATTTATTCATTGAATTGATTCTTACGAACTATGAAATGAATGAGTATTACCTATCGGTACTAATAAATGATTTGACCTGATAGCAATCCATTTGTCCGTCTGTGTATAAGTTTGCCTGTGCTACCAGCCTGCCCCTCATATCGATTCAAGTTAAATTCTTCCCTGTTATTTAATGCACACATGCTATGTAAAAATCCCATATTTGCTTTATTCCTGATTCAAGATATGGTTATTATACATATTAAACTAATCTTTCCTAGATTTATTCTAAGCTAATGAAGGAACAGTTGTAATACCAGTCGTTTAAAATTTGATCCTCCTATTGGGGCAATTAAACAACAGAGGGCCCTCCTTCCCCCTTTTTTGTTCATAGCTCATCTGTCAGGATGGAAATTGCTCACTATGTTTCTGCATGACACTGAATTAACAGTATATACTGAAAGCAATTTAAGAAACAAGGTTTTCTGTATTTCTACAAAAATTTTGCCAGAAATCATTTGCCATAGTCCCACATTGCCCTTGGCCAATCCCTTTTAATGGTAGGGACCCAGGGTGGTGCTGTCAAGATAACAGACAAGGAATGGGTTCATGGTCTCTCGTATACCATCGATGCCGATATGCCTCTTTAAAGTGCAAAGATTGCCAAAGATGGAAGTAGAGAGAGAGAACAATGTAACATTGTCACAACACCTTAAGATATTGCTTGAGAGTTTTACCAAATACCCCCTACAGGGAGCTTATGGAGACAGTTATGTTCCTAGCATGACACGGGGCCTACTAGGGGGAAGGTGATCATAGTACAATCAACTCCTCCTACACTCGTTAACCAGCCTTGTCCGACCAGCCACATGGTAACGACAATCATAACATTGGTAACATTCAGTACATTGCTTCTGGAGGGCTGGAGGGGGTGTCGAGATCAGAAGAAAAAAAAATAGTGGCATATTATGGAAATCAGTTTATTTGGATTGCCTGGGCTCTTGTAAAGGTAGAATTGATCATAAATCAACCAAAAGAATAAAATATTGAAATTGAAGTTCTAACTACTAGTACTGTACCTGTAACTTGGTCAGATTAGCCGATACCTACAATACCAATACTAGTGGCATTGAATACAATTAGAAGATGATAATAAATGGTAAAATCTTAGATACATTAATTCTTGATATTATAACCTATTTTTATTAATACATTTCTGTGACCCTCAAATTCTGGTCCTTTGTAGTGGTATTCATCTTGACTGGATGAATCTGCATGTTTTGATTTCTCAATCATTGTTTCATTCAAACACTGTTCAAAGTTGTTGAATAACACAGTTGTCAGGCACAAAATGGAAGTCCGATACTGCTGTATCGCCAAGTTCGTAATCGTCGGTAAGCCTGGTGGAAGCCATCTTTATAAATGAAAAAGAAAAGAAAAATGCGTTACTACTTGCCGAGAAAAGCCGAATTTGAATTTGGAAAGGATTGATAGCCTGAACCTAGGTACATGCAATTTATACTCTTCTGTACAACAATCTTGTCTTTGTGACTTGTTGATCTCTGTTCACAAAATGGAACAGCCATGAGGTGCGGTTAACAATGTCATATTTCGGTAAGGTACTGTACTCTGCTTTCACCGGCTCAGCTGGGGCAGCTATGTTTGAGGATCATCTCCTACAACCAGTGAGACTCTATTTTGGGATTTAAGATAGCTTCCACCAGACTTGTTTGCAGTACCAGACCTTTGTCAGAGCAGCTCTTATCAAACATCGTTCTGTTGGCGGTGACTTTTGTGGAGGGGGGTCAGAGAGCCCCAATGTAAACGAACAAATCTTATTTGAGATCTATAAATAAGAAAGCCCCATCCAGGCTTGTCATTTTCACTGGCTTTGACCTACATCGCAGACATGAATCCTGTTTATACTTGCAATTCTTCTCGGATAAGCCTCTCCGATGCTCATGAACTTGAAAGTCTCACTGTTATTTCTGCGACGGTTCTTTACAAATCCAAAATGTTTATTTACGGTTTCTTTTCTTTATATCTTCGACTGTCTGGAGGTTGCCAAGCCCATGGCCAATCAAAATATGGTTGTAGTTCGTGCATAAGTCTGTCACAAGTGACTCAGGGGGCTGGCAGAGGGGTGTTTGGTGGAGTTGTTATCATCCATATATCTGCACTCAACAGACAGCTTGGCATTTAGGGAAATCTTGTCGTAGCAATAACGAAGGTAAATGTCTGGCAATCGGAAAGTACCGCAGAGATTATCCATGTCGTACCCACCGTTTTTGTTGGTACTTTTACCGTTAAAAGTGCATTTTGGGTTGATTTTGGATACAGTATAGGCCCTTGCTCACATATTTTGACATTCACCTACTTATAAAGATAAGTCATTATTAAAGCCAGTTGTTTGTTGAAAGAGTGAAGTAAGGAGGAAAATCCATAATGTTTGCAAAAATGTGATTAATTAGTCCGAATTAATAAAGATTTGTTAAAGGCCGTTCAGCCACATAGTAGTTACACAATCATCTTGAATTCCCGATTTCCCAAGTAGCTGGTCGTAACAGTGTATTTACATTATTCCTCCGAGGCATGTGGTTATTAAACATGAGCTATTGGGACATGAACTCCAGCAGCTTTGAGGGTTTCATTCAGCTTCTGAAATCATGCCGTAAAGAAGCCGCGTACACATGACACTGACAGTTTGAGACAAGCACATCTAGCGCCTTTGAACAATTTTTGTTGATTTTGGCGCTATATAAATGTCTTCTGATTGATTGATTGAATGATTGATCAATCTTACAACGATGCATTATCAACGTACTAAGCCAAAAAATATCAGAGACAGTCATCTGGAGCTAGATTTTAGTTTGGCTGGGAAAAAAAATTACAAAATTGATTCAATATCCTCCATAATTATTGGGGGGTCTATGAGAAGATGACACTGGTTTGTTAGATGGATAGTGAAAGAACTGATCAAATGTAAATAAATGCCCTTGTATCTTTGTAAATTGGAAATCAAGTTGCAAATTTCCTGCCACATGTACAGTATGTCATGGTAAAAGATGCCCATGCAACAACCTCCCCTGCCTTGTATGTCCAACGAGTGTGTTCGGTAGGGCATTGTATTACTTCATATGCAGAGCTTGTATATATTTTGAATTACTGCCACAGTTACGTTTGAAGGTGTTTTGATTATATCTAAAGATAATCACTCAAAGGAACATTGGGCAAATGTTCAAATTTGTCAAAAACTTTCTGTCCTTGCTAAGCATTTTTTACATACAGGTATGCATCAGTTGCTTAGCACAAGTCCCTGTGCAACACATGACATGCATGAAACCATGCCATCTTAAAGCTTATGCATGTACCACAGGGCACATTTTTTCCACTGCGATAACATAGAGCAGTATTTGACGGATAAAATCGTTTCCTCTTAAATTCTTGAAGTTTTTTTCTTCATAAAAATGCTTAGCCCAATCAGACTTGGGGCTCAAAGCTACACACTTTGGAAAGTGGAAACTAAACACTCCATTAAAAATGCACGGTAAATACTACAAAACAGGTTTTGAAAATCCCTCCTTTTTGACTCCTAGCCGGAGGCAAATGGGTTGTATGTGATGGTGATGGCGTGTGTGTGTGTGTTTGTATGTGACATCTTGTATACAGTAATTCAAAATCAGAAAGTTTATGCTGGATTAACTTCATACTTGGTATGTGGATCCATCTTATTGAGTACAAGAGCCCTGTTCTTTTCTGTGAAGTTCAAAAGACATATATGAGGTCAACAGATTTCAAAGTCTGAAAACTTTGTAACATGATAACTCAATAAAGTACATTTTTCTTGAACTTCATACTTGGTATGTAGTTTGGTGAGTACAAGAACCCTATTGAAATTGAGTTCTGTTTAGTTTTGTGAAGGCCTGAAGGGGCTCACAATATTTATACAATGTAGGTCTTCAACAATACACAGTCATCCAATGAACAATATCTGCTTCAAAGAGTTGATACTCTTGTGTTGGTTGTGGACTTAAACAAATGCATATGGTCATTTTCACAATCAGTGGTGTAACTTTTGAGGGTGGATTTAAAACAATGCTATGGCCCTTATCATATTTTGTACTCTGAGCTTCAAGGTGTTGGCACATTGTCTCAATAGTCTCAAAATTGGCTCTTGGGGATCAACAGGTTATATCAAATGAAATCGGCCTTATTCTCTGTGATTTATTCTAGATGACTGGCTTTGGCAGTAAATTGTGGAAATATTTCACAGTGAATAAACAATTGATGTCATGTGACTCTGATACATTAATAACCATTATTAAAGGGGTAGTGGGTAGCAGAGAGCTGATTTGCTTACTCAAAATTGGTAAAAGAAAATGTCCATTTGGTCATAGTGTATGTAGAGTATCTGTCTTTATATTTCATATAGGAAGACTGTTCTTTGTGGATGGTGAAACCATTTGGAATGTAAATTCTATATTTCATGGGTGTAAGCTCTCCGTTTTTAAAGTAACTGTCCAAGCAGAGTCCACTTTCCTCTAATAGGGTGGTGTTTCTGATTGAATTCAGATTTACTCAAGGACAAAATATAATGATTCTTGCATTGCATTTTGTGAGCCTGCTCCAAAATGGGACAGCCTGCCGTTCATACAGATGTGTCCATCTCGGTTAAGCTGTATGAGTCATACACCTGCTCACATTGGTCGTATTTCTGGAGGCATTTTAGAGTACATTTTAGGGAGAAAGGAAGTGATTTGTGTAGACACCAGATGTTGGTGCCAACTTTCATGCAGTAAAGATATGAAGTATTTGCAGAAATAACTTGTTGTCCTTGTGTGGTGGATGCAGCTTGTTTGGAAGTAAACATCAATTGTTGTATGTACAGAACCCAACTTCTGTTTTATGGTTAGTTACGGACAGTGTCTACATTAAGCCTAGTTGTTACTCTACATATACTGTACAACATAGTTAATTTAAACAGACTGTTGATGCTCATCTGCTATAGACATGACACATTTTCATGTTCAGTACTGACAAGTGTATTGATGGTTGGATAGTGATTTACATTCAAGTATGTAATTAATGCAGCTGACCGACAGTATTATTGTTAATGACCTGGAATCTAATTTTACAGTCTAATTAAATGTGATGCCTTGCTTGTAAACAAGATAACTCCAGAGGGAAAGTAAATACAAATTTCATATAATTTAGTACACTGATCATGCATATTCAGCAGAGGTCACCAGAGGTCAAATTGTGAAAACTCTTGCAAGTATGATATCTCCAGAAGAGAGCTTGGCCCAAGTTAAAATGCTGTGGAATGAATAAATGAGGAACATGCTAATTGTACAGTATCTGAGTATCAACTTCATTATAATAGATACTGTGGAATGATTAAATGGAGAACATCCTATCTGTACAGTATCAACTTCATTATAGATACTATGGTAACATCCTAATTGTACACTTATCAACTTCATTATACTGTGGTAACATACTAATTGTACAGTATCAACTTCATTATAGATACTATGGATTGAACAAATGGATAACACCCTAATTGTATAGGGTTTATCTACTACATTAGAGGGTTTCATACATGTAAGGATGTTTACTCATAACCTTAGGTTCCTACATCCGCTTTCATGAAGATCTTAGACTTTTGAAATGTGTGATATTAAGGCCTATGACATCATCAGGGGCATGACGTCAGTGGAGAAAGATAGGGAAACTTGATTCATCCAGCTAATGTAAAGAATGACATCATTGACGTCATCTGCATGTAGAGCAAACATCTTGCAGTGTCCACAGGGAATCTGTGCCTGGGAATTTCTTCTCCCTGATGCCTGTCTATTCCAACCAGTTGGATTTTAGTTTGCATCAACTAATGATGGCTGTGAAGCTGTTCTCCACAAGTTCCACCAATTGAAAGGGGACCCCTTACCCCCTAGGTTGGATCTTCTGGTCTGTCGGGTCAAGTCACAGAGGTAGTTTCTTTCTCGCCCTGCTTGAGCACTGTAGTCGTCAATTCCAACAGTTACTGTACATCCCACAAGAAGGAGAACAAAAAAAAAAAAAAAATCTAGACTTTGCTGACTCTATTTAGTTTAACTCGTTCAGACACATGCTGAACAATTATATCAGAGGACTGGAGGACAGTGACTGTTAAACTATTATGACTGGTTCAAACTCTAAATTGTGATCGTTATGTTGCTGCTAGTAGGTGAAACCAACCACATGGTAAAGACATCATCATTGCATGCCGGATGTTTAGGTACGGCCAAGAGTTGAATTTTGTTCCGCTTTCCTGGTACGTAGCGCGCTATAAATGTCTCTGATTGGCTGTTTGGAAGGGCATCAGACTTTCGGAACTACTCGCGCGAGTTCAACGACCAATTAAAGAAGCGATGAATAATAGAGAAAGACCAGTGCTTAATAGAGGGGAATATATGTTTCATGTGACCTAAATCACCAACCAGATAAGGGCACAGTGGTTTTTACTGTGTAACAAAGATCAGTACATACTGCTAGCTGTAGATCAAATTACTTAAATCAACCCATGTTGTTTGTAAGACAATGTCTGGCTCCAATGCTCTTATTCTTATTTCTAAAATGTTTGTTAATATGACAAGATATAGTATGTTACTATATGTAAGCACTGTGTAACACACACATACATAGGATTAACAATGCGGCCCATCCCTTTCTTGGTTGTACCTAAGCTGGACATTGCTTGTGAAAATCTCACCTCTGACTTATTGTCACTCAATTTTATAGGCTAATTACCTTCAAAATTTTTGTCAAAACTGATCTACATTAAATTTTTGGTATTTGCTCATTACTTTGCATATAGAAAGGCTGGTTTTACCATGTTATAAAGTTACAATCAGCCACATTTTTTTTAAGCCAATAATACAAGATGTTATAAAACTAATTTTACAATAACCATGAAGCTGCTACTTACAATTTCCATGTTATGATACAAATCTATATATGTCTGGATTATATGCAATATTTCTCATAGAATATGGCATTCATTCAAGTCATGGTAGCAAAATCATTGAAACATAGTCGCAGAACAACTTTGAAATTACAATCTGAAACCTTCCATTGTATCAAGTCTTTGTTTGCAAAGTTTGACAAATTAATTGTGTACCCCCCTTCAAAATCATTTTTTTTCGGTGCTGCCAGTAAGCTTGCTTTTGAAACGTGACGTCCATACAATAATTTGAAGAGAAGACAAAAAAAAAAGTTGCTAATCTAGTCGTACTATTAAGCTTGCATACATCTTTATATACACAATACTGACCTGCACATTCAAATTACAAGTGAATAAGACAAAGCATCTATACTGTTAATTAGTATGGAAGCAATTTTACAAGCCAATTGTTCTAGTAACATTTGCCATCATTGGTTTGTGACTGTTAGTATAGTGTAGCTTGTATGATATAAACGACAGTGCTTAATTTATATAACTTTTGAACTTTTGATCTAGCTATATAATTTATGTGATGGAATTGTTTGTACACTTATTAATTGTTTGGAATGGAACTTTAACTGTCTCATGGTCTATCCATCAATTTAGCAGCTAAGTAATTCTCTTTAATGTTTTTATCCACATTCACCCCCCCTCCCCCCTCACTGTAAATCCATATGTTTTCATATCATGTTTTTGATTGCTTCTTCAAATGTTTTTCCTAAGAGGTCCTGAGTTTAGCGAACTGTCAGCGGTAGCTAGCCTTACGTCGGTGGTCCTTGGGATGATTCTATAATAAAATTTATCTTGTTGTTCTTTTAATTAGCGCATAATCGTCACAGTTGGAGGCTAATCATGGAGTACCTCTACCATAGAACCATGTGGTTTTAGTGATTCTTGAATGAGACCTACCATCTTAAAGTAGCTTATTGAGTTTATTAATCAATGTTTTAGCTTCACAAGATTTATTGACAGTTTTGTTGGCAATGTACAGTGATGCAATTTACAAATTTGAAAAAAATCGGTAGGTTTTTGTTATCACTCAAGAATTGTATATAAGGCGAATGGACATTTGGAAAAAAGAAGAAAACAAATTTGGTAGATTAATTTATTGTGATGAAGACCTCAATGATCACTAGTTTTGTATTAATGAAAACCAAGTCAATTCAATTTTCTTTTAGCTTGTATTGAATGTACTTTTGGGACTAAAAGATATGGGAGTGGGGGTTGGGTGGACATGTGGAGGGGGTGGGATGTGGGGTTAGCAATATTACTTTGAGCATAAATGTATTCCGTTTTGAGTTTGGATGGTACTCTTTCAATATTTTAACATTTCTGAATATTAGTCTAAAATATATAGTAATCGCACAGTAGTACTGTGTTATGTGATTATCACATTCATATCTAGGAACCTTACATCTCTCTTTGCAACATGCTTGGCAGACATTGAATGCTTAAATGACAGCAAGGATTAAGAAAAGATAACCACTCTTCATCTTTTGATCCCATGAGGATGGGAGATTTGTACTAGTAATAACAATGTTCACCACCATACAGTACTCACAGCAGTCTGAGTAGATTGGGGAACATTTATGCTATTGTTCAACTGCATCTTAAAAATAAAGAAAAGGATAGAGTGGTACAAATCTGCAATTTCCTCAGAATGAGGGAGTACAGTAGGACAGGGATTGTGTTGACCTACGACCTTAAGAATGTTCAGTTATCTTTACTGCATCACTGTAGTGTTTGTTACTTCTTGCTGTCCATGAAGAATTGAAATGAATTATTAAACTAACATTATAATATTTGAAAAAGGAATAATATAAGTCTGTAAGCTTGAGGGACAAAACTTGCTTTAATGAGAGATAATCTCCCATTGAAACCATTAAAACACTCTTCAGTAGAAAAAGGAAGATACAGGAATGGTGCAATTTCATTAGAAGTTAAGAAAGTTTCAAATTTTTCCAGTTCTACATACATGAATGATGAATCATACTATACATACATCTTTTCTATGGTTTGTGTTCCTTGGAGAGTGATTTTCTAAACTTAAACTTTGGACATTTTGTTGCTTTGTTTTCATAGGTAAACGTGCAATTTGCAGGACACACAGCCCTCCAGGCAGCTAGTCAGAATGGGCACACAGATGTGGTTAATGTCTTCATCAAACATGGCGTGGATATGGAAGTTGAGGTATGAAAGGTTTAAAATTGACAAATGGAATCCATACGATATTGGTCATTCCATAATCACATTCCATAAAAGGAGAGCTTCAAGTTTGTGTAATTTCTTCTGGCCTCATTTACAGATAGAACCAGCTAAGTTTTACTGCCTGTTGTCTTAAAACTTTTAATTATCCTATTTTGGTGAAGCTACTCAATATTGTAGGAGATTATCAACATTGATTTCCGAATGAAGGGCAGAGGGAAATATCAATTGAAGCAAATTATCTTTATAACCTGTAATATGCAGCATATTTCCGCTGAAGCCTACGGCCTGAAGGGTCCGCAAACCAAGGTATTGCAAACATTGTTTGGTGATATCTCAATACTAAGTTAGTGCAAACATTGTTTAGTGATATCTCAATACTAAGTTAGTGCAAACATTGTTTGGTGATATCTCAATACTAAGTCAGTGCAAACATTGTTTGGTGATATCTCAATACTGAGTTAGTGCAAACATTGTTTGGTGATATCTCAATACTGAGTTAGTGCAAACATTGTTTGGTGATATCTCAATACTGAGTTA